>WEDG01009905.1:0-14384 GCA_017591395.1 Schistocephalus solidus | reverse complement strand
GGAACATGCATGTTCCGTTGGCCCTGGAGCTCAGACTGAGCCCTCGCAGGCGGTCGCATAGCGACGCGTAGCATATGATGGAATGGAAACCGACAAAAGACAAAGGAGACCGGAATGGCCATTTCTGGCTTTAATAGCCGTCATCAGCCAGTCATACCCAATCCCAGAGTGTGGCACATCTGGGATTCGAACCCGCGACCTTTGGTATTTGAGTCGAACGCTCTACCATTGAGCCACGAGCTCGTTGTACTTTGTCGGTTGTAGATCGGGAATATGATGAAAGTGATGGGGCTCACCGATCTGCTTATATATATATATATATATATATGATATACATACATATATATATACATTCAAACAGCGAACAGGCGCACACCGATCATGTGGCTTCCCGAAGCAAACAAGCTCCGTATGGGTGGCAAAGGTCACGAACAGGCAACAATTACCAGGCCGAAGTCGGCCAAGTTATAATTGCAGAGAGGAGACACGACAGAGAATATGGGTAGATTGATACAGTCTGTTTCGGGCTTATTCTGCCTTCATTCAGCCAATCATAACCCTGACTACCAGCTGGGACTGGAAACACAAACATGCACTCGAGTACGGCGCAGACAGTCCACACACTGGGTCTAGCAGATGGGTCATAAGCACTTCATTGAACCGAAGTTCATCAGTGCCTCACCACTGTCATTGTCTGTCGCTGCAGATCGGGTATTTATTCAAACAGGAATAGGAACACACCGATCTAGTGGCTTCCCGAAGCAAACAAGCTCCGTATGGGTGGCAAAGGTCACGAACAGGCAACCAATTACCAGGCCGAAGTCGGCCAAGTTATAATTTTTATAGTTATAGTTATATATATATATATATATATATATATATATATATATATATATATATATATATATATGATAGTGTGGGGCTCACCGATCTGCTTAAGGAACATGCATGTTCCGTTGTGCCCTGGAGCTCAGACTAGAGCCCTCGCAGGCAGTCGCATAGCGACGTGTAGCATATGATGGAATGGAACCGACAAAGACAAGGGAGACCGGAATGGCAATTTCTGGCTTATTAGCCGTCATCAGCCAGTCATACCCAATCCCAAGTGTGGCACACCTGGGATTCGAACCCGCGACCTTTGGTATTTGAGTCGAACGCTCTACCATTTTGAGCCACGGGCTCGTTGTTTTTGTCGGTTGTGATCGGGAATATGATGATAGTGTGGGGCTCACCGATCTGCTTAAGGAACATGCATGTTCCGTTGTGCCCTGGAGCTCAGACTAGAGCCCTCGCAGGCGGTCGCATAGCGACGTGTAGCATATGATGGAATGGAACCGACAAAGACAAGGGAGACCGGAATGGCCATTTCTGGCTTATTAGCCGTCATCAGCCAGTCATACCCAATCCCAAGTGGGGCACACCTGGGATTCGAACCCGCGACCTTTGGTATTTGAGTCGAACGCTCTACCATTTGAGCCACGGGCTCGTTGTTTTGTCGGTTGTGATCGGGAATATGATGATAGTGTGGGGCTCACCGATCAACGGGATGTGTGTCCCGTAACGCGGTGTGAGCGCCCCCCATTAATCCTTTATATAAGCAGAATGACATTACCGACCAGGACAAGGAAGATTGGAACGGTCATTTCTGGCTTATTAGCTGTCGTAAGCCAGCCACATTCAACTCTTGCTTTAACAAACCCTGAGGCTCGAACAAGAAACCTGTTGAGTACAAGTTCAACGACTGAGCCACGAGCTCGTTGTCGAGTCGGTTGCGATTGCGCATATTAATACTCGTATATATGTGATGTATGCGAAGAAGGAAAGCTTGTCGGAAAAATCAAGTTGTAATCTGGGGTTCAACTAGTATATCCTGAAAGGCCGTTTCATTAGTTGCATATTTTTAGGAGACTTCATGTCAAACAGCGGAACCTACTGACGTAAGTGGAGACCCCAACTAAAGCTCTCAGTTGATTATTTAAACAGACATGTCATAGGTCTTTGTGAATGTTTCGGACAATTCAGTAAAAAGTCACAAATAAGACGTCCGTCCCCGAAAAACACTGGCAAAAGGAAGAAATAAAAGCTATGCAGCAACACATGCGCATAGCAACAAGTCTCCTGTGGATGCGAAAATTAAACCAGAAGCAATCGCTTACATCAATTCTACAGTCATCATAGGGATGTGCCTGCACATGTGCGTTCCTGAGACGTATCGAACCTCGGCAACCCTGATCCATCTCCGCCTCACTGCGGTAGTAGCTCAGCACACCATCCTTAAGGACAAAGTAACGCTCCTGCCAACCATGAAGAATGTTTGTCCACTTGTTTAAATTGCCCTTCACGGTCGGAGGGCGCGTCTCTTCGTCGGAAGAGTCCTCTACATCAGAACCGAGAAGACGCTCGGGACTGTGACTAGAAAGGCCGTTGACGGAAGGTGCATCGCAATTCAGTGGTTTAAGAGTACTGTCAAGGCTATGGTTGGAATAACTGAGGGATGTGGTCGAAGTCATTGAGTCTAAAACAAACAGCGAAAAATCTGAAACAAAAACTTTCAAAGCTAGCTTAGTGAAAAGCGATATGATGACAGCTAATATACAGTTAGACGTTGGGAACGCAACTGACAAAAGTGGAAATGATGTCTGGAAAAGGCCAATCTGGCGAGTCAGGAAATAATATAACCTGACATTTATCGTAGACCAGATAACGACCAGAAAATACGGCAGGAACCTTTATAGTTATGGAATTGCACCTATTGTAGTTCAGGGTGTTGAAACCTACATAGAGATTGCAAAACTTCAAATGAAGATAAGCCAAATACATTTAAAATGTTGTCAGTTAAAAATTAGTGACCTATTTTCTGCTTTATTTAGACTACGGGTGTGCAGCAATGTACCGTGTCCAAGAAAACACGTTTTTGAGATTCTTTCAACGTTCTGCGGAATAATTATAAGACGAATCCGCCAAAAGTTCAGAGCATAATAAAATTTTAGGACAAAGTCCCTAAGAATTGAAAACAGTAAAAATCTTGTGGCATTCATAAATACATACAAGTCCGTGGAAGTGATCTGTCGACCCAGAGTAAGGCGAGCTACTGAAAACTACACTACCGGGTACCTAAAAACGACCACAACATTACATACCATTTATATAATACTATATCAACGCCCGCGCGATGTGTCTGTAGCTTAGTTATGGTATACAAAAGAAATAAATTAGGAAGATCGTTATTCAACATTTCCAACCCATTGCTGCAGAAAAATTAAAGACGACAGAGCCTAATTTGTGTTTTCCAATTTATCTGAAACCCAAGCCGCGCACAGGCACTTCAAAAATACACAGGAGTTATTACCCACGATAGACCTTCGCCCTCTCCGGCATATCCAACAATGTTCGTCAACGCAGCCGGCACTTTTGTCCCACCAACAGTCCTTGTTCACACGAGTAGTTCACGTCCTTCCTACATTAAATCACCCGCAACGAATCTCAATTTTCATTCGTATAATGATTATCATTCCGAATTAATCAGGCTGTGCGGTAAATGGCTTCTCTTAGAAATTATCAGAAAAAGGCAGCAATTTCGCTTTATGACCACGGAAGTTCGAGCAAGGTTCACAAAAATTCGCGATACGTGTCAACCCGTTTTCCTTAGTAGACTATACATAATCAGCAGGAAAGAAGTTTCATAGTAAAATTGAAAAAAAATATTGAAGAACAAGTTTCAAAACATCAGAATGAACAACGGCTAAAATTGGTGAGTAACATCAGACAATCTAGTTTAGGCCAAGAACTGGTGACTGTGCGACCATTAGTACAAAAGATCGCATTTTGTACAAACCAATCTATTTGATAAGCGAAGTTAAACCCACAACGAAATTCAGAGGCCCCGGCTTGCAAACACTTGGGGATGGTCCTGTAGAACTCGTAATAAAGTTGACAAAGTTTAGAGTCGCACGAAAACCAAAAATTCGCAAATTCCCTAGAGGGAACAGGTGAAGTATATAATGCTGGGAGTGCTTTCGGTCTATGAAAAAAGAATGAGCATATGCAACTAGAGATTAAACCCACACTGATTCTAATACAGGAGGCTCACACACGTGTGTACAATGCTGATTCTATGTTACGTATTCATATGAAAAGGTGTTACAAAGATCTATATTGTATCTCTTGGGTGTTTACATAGTTGCTCGCGTTCATGTTTATTAAATTCATGGAGGTTTACTAGAATCAAATAAAAATGCAGAATTTCTCACGGAGTGAACGATAACCGTCAAGTTTGGAAATCCAAAATTGAGGCTAAGACAAACTAGTTCAACCTTGGCGACTGCACGGGAGAGACCTTCGAACGCCGAAGTTATAGAAACAAACAAACGTGCATCGAATTTAAAAGTATTGACATAGGAGTGGCCAGAAGATTTTTAAGAAAGAAATAATCGTTTCTTTTAAATGAGGAGAGGTAAATGGGTGAATTTTTTTAGATAGCTTGGCTTGTGCGTGTGCCTCAATCAGGATTCGGCTTCGGGTAAAGCCACCCGTGGCACGTGCATGTGTGTTTTAACCGCAGCAAACAAGGGACACCCTTCAGGAACCCCTTCAGGGTGCCAACCGCCAACATCATGGCCAACCATATCCGTGACGCCGCCTCCAACTCAGCGTGGAGCCAAAAATTAGGTAACCATGTGGTTCCTATTTGGTCTAAACAATCTTCTAATAGCGTATGTTTCTACAGTACCGTTTACCTTGACAAGTACTCAGTGAGAGCGCTTATTCACACCGGGGCACTGACTTCATTAGCACTCACTGACATCTAAGGCCCCAAGTGGCTACAACTCGCTAGGCAGAACAGCGAACGACCTCGCATCAGAACGGCTGATGGGTCACACATTCACACCATAGGGACAGTTCGCTTACCCCTCACCTTTCCCAACAGTGCCAAGGAACAGATATTCGTGGTCACGCCCACGATGCCGTGGCAAATAATTCTCGGTCTTGATTTTATAACCTCACACAACTGCGGCGTGAGGGTATACGACCGTACCCTTTGGTTCGAACGCAGAACTCCAAGTAGCCATCGGGTGAACCTCGAGCACAATGCCAAAGCCCTATGTACTGCCATCTCAGCAGCTGTCGCCTTGCTGCTTAAAGGCATCGACGTGGTCATACCAACAGATCCGATTCTCGACAGCGACGCCAAATCGACGTTCGAAACCTGCTGACCGAATTCCAGGACGTATTTGCGTGGGATGATCAGTCTCTGGGTCGAAGGGCAGTTGTAGGCCACGCTATCGATATGGGCACCTCAAAACCCTTGTGGGAACCTCCCCCGTTGAGTCCTATGGGGGCCTCGCCGGTCACATTGGTACCTAAGAAGTACGACAGACTCTGACTATATAGACTACCACCACTTCTATGCAGTACCCATGCGCGATTCGTTTCTCTTGTCTCGTATCGACATCAACCTCGAAGCATTAGCGTGGCCCCAATTATTTTCTACCCTCGACCTCGAATCCGGCTACTGGCAGTTAGAGGTCAAACCCGACGACAACCCTAAGACTTCCTTCATAATACTTCCGCAAGGACTTCGCGCTTGACACTATGCCATTCGGACTCTGCAACGCCTCTGTCACATTCCAGCACTTGACGCAATCCGTTCTACCCCACCTGTACCCCACCAACTGTTTGATTTATCCTGAAAACGTCATCGCTTATGGCCGCAGTGCCCAACAGCACAATGTTAACCTCGCCACCGTCCTCTCAGCACTGCGCGACGCCGGCCTCCGTCCGAACCCCAGAAATGCAACTTCTTACGGCGTACGGTCACCTTCCTCGGCTACGAAGTCAGCTGCGCGGGCATTCATGCGTACCTGGAAAAATTCGAAGCCGTCTGCTCGTTGCTTACACCGAAGAGAGTGATATAAATCAAGGGTTTCTTAGGATTATCTTCTTATACAGCCGGTTCATACTGCAATTCGCCAAGAGCGCCCACCACCTGCACACACTGACCGAGAAGGATTGCCAGTTAACATTGTCCAAAGAATGTCAGAAGGCCTTCGAGGAACTGAAAGGAGGCCTCATCACCGCTCCCATCCTCATCCTCCCGAACATGGCCCCGGACGCGCCACCCTTTATCCTAAAAAGTGGCGCTAGTGGATTAGCCATCGGTGGTATCCTTTCATAGGCCGATGAAACCTTCAAAGAGTGACTTATATGCTTCACAATTCGAGCCCTATCCAAACCAGAGTGGAACTACTGCGCGTATCGCTGTAAACTATTAGCCCTATTAACCTTCATTAAAACGCTTTAAACCCTTCCTGGTCGGCCAACGCGTTATCATCCACACGGAACATAAGGCCATGCAATGGTTTTTACGTACCAAAGACAACGAGGGCTAACTGGCTGGGTGGCAGGAAGCACTACTAAAATTTGATTTTACCTGCCAGTAGCGCCCCGGTCGCAAACACTCCAACGCGGACGCCCTGTCTCACTGAACGGTGGAATCCACCCCAATGGACTAAAACACAGACGTCCACGGCATAACTGCGATCACGGTTTGCAAACCCAACCAACACCACCAGGCCATCGCACAGAGCACTGACTCAGACACCACGATCATTTCTGACCACCAGCACCACGGCCGCCACCGACTTACGGACGCCGATTTACGTGGCTCCTCAGAGACTACCCGTATACTGCGCAACCAGTGAACCAACCTGTTAATCGAGAACGAACTTCTCTTCTTTACAGACTCCACATCCGGTCAAGCCCGACTAGTCGTTCCGAGCAGTCAATTTATCCCATCCTCACTGACCTACACCGTGAACTTGGACACGTAGGCCTTTCCAAAACTGAAGTTGCAGTCCGGCAACGCTTCTGATGGCCCCAGCTCCGCGAACAAGTGACTACGTTCTGCAACGCATACACTACGTACGCCTCCTTCAAAGACACGCCACCAATATTCAGGGTGCCCTTGCAACCCATGACTACGGGCTACCTGTTCGAACGCGCGGGCGTCGACATCGTGGGCAAACTTCCATACGCCCTTCGGGTTATCAAACAAATTTGGTCGAAACCATTCCCCTTTGCCGCCAAGATGCCACCTCAGTAACCAACGCACTGCTCAATGAATGGATATACCGGTTCGGCGCACCTGTCTCCTTACACTCCGACTGTGGCGTCAACTTTGAAAGCAGCCTATTACGCAAAGTCTGTGACCTAATACTCATTCATAAAGCCCGCACCACACGGGTACACCCGAAAGGGAATGGCCAAGTCGAGCACACCAACTGCCCTATCAGCAACTTTCTGAAGGCGTTCGTCAAAGACCACCATTTCCAAGACCGGGACTTTCGCCTACCGTTTGCGATTATTGCCTACAGGGTCGCCACCCACTACTCGACGGGCTATGTTCCGTTTTTTTCTGCTCACCGGGCACCATTTCGCTTATTGGTCGACTCCAGCGTACCAACACAAGCCCGACCGCTTTTACGACTGACACATTAGTGCTCGAAATTCAGGAATTCCTGCGGTTCACGCACAAACTAGCCCGTACGCACTTACGCACGGCGTCTGACCGCCAAAAAGCACAGTTCAACAAACATGCGCACGGTCTCCCCTACCAATGCGGTGAACTCGTCCTCCGCCATCGACCGGCTCCACCGGTGGGCTTCCCCACCAAAGCTCTTCCATCCCTAGGCAGGACCCTACGTCATCGCAGACATCATCTCCCTGGGCACCTAAATCCTCCGCAACGCACAAATGCAAGAGGGGCCCAAACTGCACAGTACACTTAGACAAACTTAAGCCCCACCGAGGCCAACTAGCCGTCGTGTCCCAGCACAACATTCCAGTCCTCCCATCGCACCTGGTCCCAACACCCACTGTCGAAATCGAGGTCTTCACCGGCCCCCACCCCCTCCCACCCATCTACGGACCCCGAGGACAGGGCGACGTCCAAAGGGGGGCAGTTGTGGCGAGTGGATTTAAAGAAAGAACGAATCCTTTTGTTTAAATGAGGAGAGGCAGGTAAGTCAAATCTTTTAAGATAGCTTGGCGTGTGCGTGTGCCTCGTCCTTTTGTTTTCTCCCTTTAAGTGCAATTCGTCGAGGGTGCAGATTCCCCTTCCCCGGTGGCAGCATCAATCTCCCCCACTCCCAAGTATCAGGTGATCTGCGTGTTTCATCTGGACACTGCGGACTTTTTCCCTCCCCGGTGGCAGAACTCCAGTCCGCCTTCCTCTCATTCTTCTGTTAGCAAGTCATTCCATTGTAACCATATCCTTCGTTTTCATTCTGAGTGAACCCCTGGTTAGTTACATAATTCCCGTATCGTTTTCCCACGCATTCGAGTTATTCTGTTATCCGTTGAAAAGGATGCCTACGAAGTATGACGAGAATGAGCACTGTCAGGCCGAAGACTTATACAAGGACGCCCATGACGGTCGGGTCCAGACAGGCATCAGAGGGGAGGTTTTGACGGCAAGCCTTGGCTACTACTTACGTCTGACATCAAAATCTTAGTTGATTACTTGCTACATACACCTATAGATACGCCTATAGGTGTGAACACGCATTGGAAGTTGTTTTTCTTTGACTCAAACATTTTTAAATGTTCACCATTTTTTTATATTGACTATACACATGGAATGATAGTTCTATATTAATAGGGTCATCAAGGGCAATGCATGCAACCCTTCAATATATATATATATATATATATATATATATATATATATATATATATATATATATATATATATATATATATATATATATATATAGTAGCTATGTCGGAAGTACGGTATAACGTCTTTGCCATATACGATTCATACTACTTGTAGTACTACTTGATTGTAGAATGGGCATTACGTGGTTATTCCACAGTGGTTGATTTTCTTCGACCCAAATGTTCATTGAAATTTCGGATCTGACCCTAAAAAGTCATGTCCGAATCACCTGACTCCATGTCCTGCACTTAATAATTTCAGAAATTATTTACCCGATATATATATATATAGGGCAAAACGGAACATACATGTTCCTTAAGCAGATCGGTGAGCCCCACACTATCATCATATTCCCGATCACAACCGACAAAAACAACGAGCCCGTGGCTCAATGGTAGAGCGTTCAACTCAAATACCAAATGTCGCGGGTTCGAATCCCAGGTGTGCCACGCTTGGGATTGGGTATAACTGGCTGATGACGGCTAATAAGCCAGAAATGGCCATTTCTGTCTCGCTTGTCTTTGTCGTTTCTACTTTAAAATATATATATATATACTTATCTAGTCTTACAATCAGCTTATTTTCATGTACACGTAGATCACAGTAAATGCATGGTTATCAAAGACATGCCTGAATCTACACCTGTCACCCCAAAAGCACGAATACACGATAGCATGTAGCTATTACAGAGCTATCTTGAATTTCTATTAAAGGAGGACGAGAGGGTCAGTGTTATTAAAGCCTTCGGAAAGGGTCAATTAAGAGACTCAAATGATGCGTCCAGCTAACCAAGACCGCTGAGGCTTGTCCTGCAGAATTTGTTAGAAGCTCAGCTTTTGATGAGCTGAAAACCTATGCTTCGAAGCCCTCAAACAAAGGTTTTTCAGCCGGATTTTTTACCTACGGATTTTTTACCTACGCGCTTACTCGAATGTAACAAAAAATTTGTTACAGACGATTTGGGCAAAGCAGAGTTGTTAAATTCGTTTTTTTGCCAACCACTTTACCATTGAAACTAGCCCCACTCCCACAATTCCTCTGCTTCCAAATCCGCTTATAACAACCATTAATTTCTCGCCTTCATATATTCAAAAGGAAATAGCTCACCTAAAAAATTCACATTCGGTTGGAACTGATAACATTCCAAACTCACTTATTAAACAGTTAAGGGATTTTCCACCTTTACTTAGCAAGTTATTCTCAGTATTTCTCGAAAATGGTTTCTTCTCAGATTACTGGAAAACTTCTATTATAATACCAGTTTTTAAATCTGGTTCCCGCTAGGACATTCATAACTATCGCGGTGTTCATAAAATGCCCTCTCTTGCTAAACTCTTCGCAAATATTATTGCAAAACAAATCACCGATTTTTGCTTAAGCAATCAATTTCAATTCAATTCAATTTGATTGAGGGAAATAGGCATGGGCCTTTGAGTACCCTATTTGCAACGTAAAATTAAGTGCGGTATACAGAGAAACCATGTGGGTTGCAAAGGTACAAAAGGCGGTCATAAAATATGACAAGTGGTGCACGAATCTCGAGGGTTAAGATAAATTCCTCATCGCTCAGGCTTGTTGCGGTACATAAAACTGTCAAGGTTCCTTTTAAAGCTTTCCAGCGATGGTGACATCACAACGTCTTCAGGGAGGGCATTCCATGGTTTAACCACTCTGACAGAGAATGAGAACTTGCGCACATCCAGTCTCGCCTGCTGGACACGCAGTTTCAATGGGTGACCTCGGAGATGGGTCGTTGTGGCAAATTCAAAGATGTCCGAGAATTCCAGGCAACAATCCAATCCCTTCACAATGCGGAATGTCTGCAGGAGATCACCACACATTTGCCTATAACTCAAAGGGAACAGATTAAGATTCATTAGGCGGGTTGGATATGGCAAGGAGCTTTGACTTCTAACCATTTTGGTGGCTTTCCTCTGTACTCTTTCGAGGCAGTTCTGATCTTGAACTGTCCAGGGTTTCCAGGCGTGCATAGCATATTCCAAATGCGGCCTAATGAATGTTCCAAAATTCTTAGCGAAAAGATCTTCATCGAAATCCAAAAAGGCTCGTCTGATGGCATGCAACACCGAAATTGCGCTCTTCGCCACTTTCAAGCAGTGAGACGATGGTTTTAAGGTGGTGGTCGTCAGCACACCAAAGGTCCTTTTGGGTTTCCACGTCTTTTAAAAGGCTTCACCGTTGAGAAAGTAACTTCTACTTTCAGCAGATCCAGATGGGTTGCCTAAGCGAAGTATTGTACACTTATCGACGTTGAACCGCAAAAGCCAATGATTCGACCACTCCTCCAACCGAGTTAGGTTGATCTGCAGTTTATCTTCGTCAGCAGGGCTCTGGATTACATTCCAGATCTTAATGTCATCGGCAAACATTGCTGCTTCACAGTCGAGATTCCTGACACAATCGTTTACGTATATTAAAAACAGTATTGGCCCTAAGACTGAACCCTGAGGAACCCCACTCTCGACCGCAGCAGAACTTGATCTCTCTTGGCCGATGCACACAACCTGGCGCCGACCCACGAGGAAGTTTTCAATCCACTTGAGGAGGTTACCTCTGATTCCAATTCTTTCTAGCTTGTACAGATGTCTCTCGTGTGGCACAGTATCGAAGGCCTTTTGAAAGTCAATGAAGGCAATATGAACCGCGTGTCTATCTTCAAGTGCTTGGATCCACCTCTGGAGCGAATACAGCAAATTAGTTGTGCATGATCTTCCTTTTCTGAACCCGTGTTGACAGCTTGATAACAAATTATGAGTCTCTAGGAATTTCACCAATTCACTCTTGATGATCCTTTCCACAATCTTGCCAAGGATGCATGTCAAGCTTATGGGCCTGTAGTGTGTCACTGACGCCCGGCTACCGCTTCTGTACTAGGGAGTTATATGTTCCAGCTTCCAATCGAAAGGAAGTGTTCCGGAGTCAAAGGACTTTTGAAAGAGCACTGACAGAGGTGCGGAAAGTTCATTGGCGAGTTCTTTCAGAAGCTTGGGTGGAAGCTCGTCTGGTCCTGTGGATTTCGACTCTTTTAGTTCTTTTTATTCCTTTTGGATCAGAAATTCTGAGAATAGTATGTGGCTAATGCTTGCAGTCGGCGGGTTATCCACTGAGGGACGAAGGAACCTTGCCTCGTTAGTGAAGACTGAGCGGTAGAACTGTGAAAAGTTCTCGGCTTTTTTTCCCTGTTTTTCAGAAATTTCGACGCCCACGGCAGTCTTAATCAGTGGTATTTGATGTTTATTCCTTGTACATCTACGGAGGTAACTGTAGACCAACTTTGGATTCTGCGTTGCCTTTTGCAACAAACTCTTCTCAAATTCTCTTTGCGTTTTAAGAATAAGGCTTCTCATTTTGTTTCTCTGTGTTTTATACTTATTTAAATAGGCGACTTCATTAGACTCGCAATATTTTCTCCACAACTTGTGCTTCCTGTTAATTTCCCTTTTTAAGTTGCTGTCTAGCCACCCAGGACGCTTGCTGTGATGGACACTCGTTAGCGGGCAGTGGTTGTCCATAAGTTGCAAAAGAACATTTTGGAAGGAATCCCAATCTTTGTTCACGGTGCTCGAAAACATTGAGGTCCAGTTGATGTCCCTACCAGCACATGGCCCCGTCAGTAGAGGGGGCTGAGAGGGGGCTAGACGGGGCTAGACGGGCCAGAAAGTGGCCAATCACAATCGACTTTCAGGCCATTTGTAAAATATGATTTAGCTTCTTGTAAAGACTGGAAGATATGTTAATTTTTTAATTTAAACCAATATAGGAAATATTTATTAGATAATATACTGTTTAAGCCTAATTAAAGAGTACTTTGATGAACTGATTTTGGGTGGTTTGTTTAAGTCAGCCATTTAGTCGCCATTTTTCTACTAAGCGCGTGCTGGCCTGCCGTGTAACTTCTACCACTAACCGGTTCTTCTCAAATTTTGCTGATACTAACGTACGTAATCAAGAGGTCTGGAGATGTTTTTAACATAATTTGCTACTTTTTGCCTTTTAAATTTCATTTCTAGTTACGTATGCTTTTAGTTAAATGTAAAAATAATAATGTTAATTTGGTAGCTTACTGAATGTTATATATGCCCTCATATCATTTATGTATTGTGTTCTGTTGTCCATGGAAAGAAACCATGAAGCGAAAATATTACGGAATCAAGAGGAGCACCGTGCGTATGCGGGTATTGCGTGCAATGCAGGCGTATTATGCCGCAACCAAACGTAAGCCATATTAATTGTTTAAAATTACGCCGTTAATAGAACAATAATTATGGGTATATAAGTAGTGGCCGATTAGGATAGGGAAGGCTATGGGCGCTGGGCGTACGGTATAAAGGATAAGGGGCTGCTAATGCGAGGAAATCGTGGGGTCCCGCTGCGCAAATTTTTTTCCAGTGAGGGGCCAGAGGGGCCACACCGTTCAATTTGCCCCCGTCTGGCCCCCGCCAGTTAGCTTCACCTGGCCTTTATGCCCTGGCCCAGGGGGCCAGAGGGGGCTAGGCGGGGCTGGTGCTGGTAGGGGTCTGTTAAATCTGCTCGCATCTGATAAAAGTTTCCTCGCCAAACGTTACGCTGTTTTTCCTCTATAGCAGGCGCAACGGAGAATAAGCAGTAGTTCCACATAAGCACCACATGATCACTACGACCGAGCGGAGGCATTGAAATAATCTCGTCAATGCTGCCTGATGTTTTCGTGAAAACCAGGTCAAGACAGTTAGCCCTTTGTCCTTCACGTGTTCTGGTGGGGAAAGGGACATGTTGTGTGAGAAGTGCCTTCAAGGTCTTTTGCAGAAAATCATAATCAAAAGTCGATTTCGGGCACGATGATTGAACAGTGCTCCAATTAATTCCTGGTGCGTTGAAGTCACCCATAATCATGACATTAGGTCGACTGGAGAAATTTTATAATTGTTCCAACAAGTGGGTGTCCGCGACTCGGTCTATCCTAGGTGGCCGATAGACAATGAGGACATCTAGACATGGAGAGCCAAGAGCCTTGATATTCAACCATATGGCTTCCATGCTGCACGCAAACTTGCTCGTCTTGTCAGACACTATTAGCATGTCTTTCACATACACAATTATTCCACCACCCTGTCGGTTTTCTCTGTCCCTCCGATATATTTGGTATCCAGACAATGTTATTTCGCTATCTCGAATACTGCCCGACAGCCAGGTTTCGGTTACTGCTATCACATCCGGAGATACTTCGGCAAGGCAAATTTTACCATCAAGTTTTGATAAAGGCTTGTGCATTTGTATACAAGCACTTCAATTTCGCGTCGACCAAATTTCCTGTTGCGTTTGTCAATTTTATGGGCCCAACTGTGTCTCCTCTAACGTCAAAGTCATATGTCTTTTCGGTTTCTTGATGATTTTCGGTAACTCTGGTTTCTTTAGTGATAACGCTGGGTGTTACGGAATCAGTTCTGACATCTCTTTGGGCAATTGGTTCCCTGATGGTTTTGGCGTTAGTGAGGTGGCTGCCGTTGTCCTCAGAACAATCGGTTGGTTCAATGGAAAATTCGTATTCTTTTGAACTACCTTTTGAACTACCTTCCCCTCAAGTTATCAACTTTTCCCAACACGGTTTCTTACCGGACCGCTCTTGTGAAACCTGCCACATGTCTTTTCTAAATCTACTAACCTC
>WEDG01009901.1:0-40327 GCA_017591395.1 Schistocephalus solidus | reverse complement strand
GGTGGATTCTCGCCGAGACGGAGGACACTAAATACGATGTACCCAACT
Organism: Schistocephalus solidus; assembly: GCA_017591395.1. Lineage (NCBI taxonomy): Eukaryota > Metazoa > Platyhelminthes > Cestoda > Diphyllobothriidea > Diphyllobothriidae > Schistocephalus > Schistocephalus solidus. The sequence continues at coordinate 40,279 of WEDG01009901.1, read as the reverse complement.
GTACAGAGCTTGAATAATAACCCAATGTGTGTTTTGTGTGGAGTGACTGACTGGCGGACTGAGAGTCAGGCTGCAATGGCTCCTTCTTAATGTGGTCTTTATGGCACCCATCATGGGATCCGAGCCAGGTGTGGTGGCACGCCAGGAGCAGCTCCGGCCGATGCCAGCCACTGCCCTCTCCCATCTCCGGTCTTCTTGACTGTGTCATGAGACCGGGCTCAGGTGAGGGAGGAAAGATTGCGGTAACGTTGTGTGCTGCGGTCGGAAGGTTGCCAACTGGACACAACACTCAGACCTCGCAGTTAGTCAATGTGTGTTGTGTGGGTGGCTGACTGGTGGTCACAGAGTCAGAGCTGCGATGGCTCCTTCTTAACGTGACCTCTGGCTATCTTACATGTGAGATGTAAGCCGTTTAACCCCTGTTGTGTGAAATCCTGGTACTTGCGTGTTTGGGGGCGGTCGTGTACGTAGTACACGTAGACGAGGTCACCAGCAGCTGTGCGCTTCCGCATCGTGGCGGCCTGGACGGTGGTCTGATTGTGGTGGGGAGATAGTGAGGTCGACAGCTCAGCGCATATTCCTCACTATAAACAATCTGACGCGCTTGAAACTATCACGGTGCGCTAAAAGCCGTGGCTTCGGAAGGTTGCCAACTGACGGGATAACTCGGACCGCGTGGTCAGCCCAATGTGTGTTTTGTGTGGAGTGGCTGACTGGCGGACTGAGAGTCCAGGTTGCAATGGCTCCTTCTTAATGTAGCGCCTTTATGGCACTCCACTCCGTGGGATCCGAGCCAGGTGTGGTGGCACGCCCAGGGGCGGCTCCGGCCGCGCCAGCCACCTGCTTCCTTTCCCGCCTCCGGTCTTCTACTCTGTCTTGACACCGGGCTCAGGTGGGGGAGGAGGAGAGAGTCGGATGATGCAGCGCAAGTCTACTATTACTTTAAACTAAATCACGCGCAAGTCACCGTCCCTGCTCCACTTTCCCATGGAGCATACTTTGGACATCGTCGGACTACGACGGTCGAACTGTCGTGTATGTGTGCCCCCTAAACGGGCCACGTGGTAGATGCCTTGAACCAACATGGTAGCCACATGAGGGCACGGCAGGCGTTATTCGCGTTGCTCTCCTATAGCGAATTCCGAAGAAAGAATGCCTGGAATGTTCGTTTCCTTTTAGGCCATCCGAGGCGCAACCGGCCGGAACGGAGGATGGAACTAGTTGCTCGGGAACTGGCGCGCTACCGGGTGGACATTACTGCTCTCAATGAGATCCAATTCGCTGAGCAGGGTCAGATGCAGGTGGTGGGTGCTGCTACACCTTCTTCTGGAGTGGCTGACCAAAGGCAGAGCGACGCTACGCTTGTGTCGAATTGCCATCCGGCACTACATCTTGAGACGACTGCCCTGTCTGCCGCAGGGTATCTATGATCACCTGCTTTTTCCAGGAGACATGTTTACCACCATCATCAGCGCCTACGCTCCCCCAATAATGAGTTCTGATGCGGCGAAGGACAAATTTTACGAGGACCTGCACGCCCTGCTGGCGACTGTGCCGTAGGCGGTTTAGGTAGTTTGCCTTGTTGACTTCAACACCCGCATCGAGACGGCCCACGCTGTCTGATAGGGAGTACTGGGCCCCACGGTTTCGGTAGCTTTAACGATGACGGCCTCCTTATTTTGCGAACGTGCTCGGAACACCGTGTCCTGCTGACCAACACCTTATTCCGACTTCCGACGCGGGAGGAGGCCAAGTGGATGCACCTTAGGTCGCGGCGCTAGCAGCTGCTGGACTATGTTTTCGTCCGGAGGTGAGATGTACAGGTGATGTTGGTAACCAAGGCTACCCACGATGCCGATGTTTGGACAGATCACCGCCTCCCAGGTGAGGCTCCGACTTCAACCCCGACGAAGGCCCCAAGGTAAGCGACCGCCAGGAAAGTTAAATACACTGCGCACGTGATTTTGCCTGCTCCAGACTGCCTTGAGTTTGAGCAACCAAATAACCGAGAAACTTGAGGCACGCATTCTCCAGTGATAATAGCAGCACCGTGGGAAACACGATGGTGCCAACTGCGAAATGTCATCCAGTCCACCACCCTCGAAGTCCTCGGAAGCACACGCCGTCAACACCAGGACTGGTTTGACGACAATGACGCCGACATCAGCAAATTACTCACGGAGAAGAATGGACTGCACAAAGCCTACATGGACCTCCGAACTGACGCCACCAAAGCAGCCTTCTTCAGATGTCGGCGCCTTGTACGGCAACGGCTGTGGGAGATGCAGGATGCCTGGATGGTCCGAAAGGCTGAGGAAATCCAGGGATATGCGAACCGCAATGAAATGAAAAACTTTTTCAAAGCCATCAAGACAAGTATGATCCTCGTCGCCTTCTCAATGTGGTTCCTCTGCTCTATGTGTGATCTGAGCTTGAGAATATCACGGGTGCTAAGTGCCGTGGGTTGGAAGGTTGTCAACTGACAATTACACAGACCTCGCAGTCCGTCTAGTGTGTGTGGCTGACTGGTGGTCTGAGAGTCAGGCTGCGATGGTTTGTTGCGTATATATATATATATATATATATATATATATATATATATATATATATATATATATATATACGCTTTCACGAGAGTAACTCTCGTCTCATATTTATGAGAGCACCATAAAGGCGACGCCAAGAGGGGTGATACAGCTGGACCCTTAGTTCAAAAAACGCAGCCCGCACACTAAATTATCCCTTTGAGTTAGTAGCACAGGAATGAGGTTGGAATTTTCACAACATTCAGGTAACGAAAATCGCGTGAGAGACCTATTTTTTCAGCTATTACCTTGCATATAGCGATTTTGTCAAATGTAAGATTTTGGAGCATACTTATGGCATGGGACAGTATTTTACTCGCTAAGGAACCCACACAAAGGTTAGAGCGTTGGATTGGTAATCGACAGGTTGCGGTTTCGAGCCTCGGGTGGTTCAACACCTCGGGTTGGGTATGACTGGCTAATGACAGTTAATAAGCTGGAAATGGCCATTCCAGTCTCCCTGGTCTTTGTTGGTAATGTTCTTCTGCCTATATTACTAGCTACTGTGCGAATGTTGGGGGGCTCGTATGTGAGTCCCAAAGCAGAACGGGACAAGTGAGTCCCGTAGCCGATCAGAGAGCGCCTATCCACCACCTTTCAAACCTGTTATACATCAGGATATATTTTGAGCCAGTACTGGGAAAATAGCATCATGAATTGTAAGAAGGCATTTATCTTTCCGCGTAGTATAAAGGCGCAATTAAGTGCAGACAAAAGGTCTGGATATTAAATTCTGATGGTTTTACTGATAATAAGAATAGTCGCAAACAGAAACATGAACCACAGTAATCCCTCGCTATGTCGCGCTTCAACTTTCGTGGTTTCACCCTATCGCGAGTTTTAGATACAAGCATATCTACATATAAGTAAATTAAGTACGTGACCCTCACTGGTGTGGTTAGGATCTCACTCGATCCCATTCTGCCTGCCCACCAGCTTGTTACTGGTGATAAACGAACGTAGTGTCATAGGAAACATGTCACGTATAATACGCAGTATGTTGCTACGGATGCAATAGGCAAGACACAGACAAATGTTTCACGGTTGTAACCGATCATAAGTACACAATCACACCAGTGAGGGTCATGCGCTTGCTTTACTTCTATACATATCTCACTGCACAATGCATATGGCGTACTGATGATCGGTAACAACAGTGAAACAGTTGTCTGTGTCTTGCCTGCTGCAACCTTAACAACATACCTATGTCTATGGTTCAAGTATTTTTGCGGGCAATGGACCTTCTTATTTCTGGTAAATATCTCCTAAGTTGGTTTACTCAGTTGATTTCATACAGGGGACTCTGTTAGGAGCTACGTATTAACTAAAACTCCTCGATGAGTTACGCTGCGTATATATGAGTGTATTATATAAATAATGCATTACATTAATAATTTAAACGGATCTTACCCAATATCTAAGAGAATATAAAAGGCCTATGGTCTATAATTGTGTGGGAAATGTTCATTAGCATATGCGAGGGTTTTTTAAGGGCTTCAGAGACAAAAAACCATATTAATACATGGTTTTTACTTCATGGACTTGCACCTATTGAGGTGAGTTCTGGAACACCAACCCCCCCGATCTGTACTTAAATGATGAGGTCATCTGCGCACGACGTTTTGAAGGAAACCAAATCTGGCCTAACTTCTACGACTCACTCACTCACGATTCTTCATGATATCGACAGTTGCAGTTTTCGACCAGCACGTAGTATAGTTTGGCATCTTCCGGCGTTATTTGTTTTGCATACCCATGTTTATCGACGGTTAATGGAGCACCTATTTACTGAAAATTTTGGAATGATACTTTCAAAATAAAGTCTATCTCTCGCTTTCTATGATCGTGGAGGATCGCCATTTTGCTATTCTCAGCGGACCTGGTACGAGTACTGCTACTAGTAAGATTACTACTAATAATACCACTACTACTATTAGTTCTTATACTGTTACTATCACTAGTAATACTACTATTGATATTAATACAATTAGTATTACTACTACTATGACTACTACTAGACGAAGAAAAAGAAGAGGAAGGAGAAGAAGAAGAAAAAAGAGTACTAGTGGCAAAACCATAATTCATCTTATTACTACAAGAGGCAGTGTCATCATTGCTAATTCAGTAACAGGTGGTATCATAAAAAATAAGATAAGATTGATGCCCGCATCAGGCATAGTGCACAGTGGTACCGAACAGACATATTTTGTCTCCTCAGAGCACTTCAAAAAACCAGGAACGTTTACTATTCGGTGTGACTGATTCTTCGTGAAGAGTGCACAGTACTAGTTTAGGCTAGTTCCACTCAGGACAATGAGTTCATATCAATGGTATATTGGAAGTGCCTTCATCGATCGGGTTACATGAACTTCTCGCCTCGTTGTGTCTTGGGCCTCAAAGCAGAGCCATCGAAGTCATTCGCGCAGTGACTTCTAATACAGGCAAAATGACATAACCGAAACAGATAAAGGAGTCTGGAATGATAATTTCTGGCTTATTATTCCTCGTCAGCCAGTCTTTCCCAAGCCCAAGTGATGCGCCACCCGCGGCTCGAACCCGCGGCCTGTTGATCAGAAGTCCAACGCCCTAAACCTTGAGCCGCGGGCTCATTCTCTTGCCGGTTTAGCTCGGGAATATTGACTGCATGCGTTGACGCGCGTGCACCGATAATAAAGGGAACTCACTCGTCCCGTTCTGCTTTGGGACTCACTCTCGAACCCCGCCAGCAGCCGCACAGCGTCTATTACCATAAGCAGAGAACATGGCCAGCGAAGACAAGGAGACTGGAAATGCAATTTCTGACTTATTAGTTGTAGTCAGCCAGTCTTACCTAAACCCAGGTGTGCCGCACCTGGCCACGAGCCCATTGTCCTGTTGGTGGCGATCGGGGGTATTTACTAGGTTGGCCATTGTATTCACCCTTGTCATTCGCCGAGTCTTCTTCATAGCACTGCTTTCTAAATCCAGTTAGGCGTCCTCTTCTTAGGTGAAAGATACCTGCCACCTCTGACAGTTTCTGAGATTACTAGTGGAAGTGCAGGTGCATTATTTTATCACAGGTCCGGCTTTATGAGGAGCATACCAGAATTTTGATACATTTTTGCAGAATAATTTAAAATAAAAACGGGTTTAAAGGTTTTCCCAGAAAAAAGGGTAGGGATAGCATAGTCCAGGTCCCACAAACGCATTTTTAAGGCATACAATCAAAAAGATTGTAAAAATTCAAAAACCATTGTCATTATGAAACCCACCTATAGGGGTTTTCGTCCAGATGCGTATTTTCGCAATTTAATTTTTCGCTCAATGGCCTAGAAGTGGGAGGAAATCAGAGCATACTGCTTCCACAAAGGCTCTCTTCCGATTTTATCCGTCGCATCATAGCTGCTCGTGTTCGCGTGACGTTAGGGTCTCAAAACTGTCCTCATATGCACGACAAATAACCCACATAAAAGCCCGAACGCGGTTACTACGGGCGTGCTTAGATACGAAGACCAGAGAGAGAGAGAGAGAGAGAGAGAGAGAGAGAGAGAGAGAGAGAGAGAGAGAGAGAGAGAGAGAGAGAGAGAGAGAGAGAGAGAGAGAGAGAGAGAGAGAGAGAGAGAGAGAGAGAGAGAGAGAGAGAGAGAGAGAGAGAGAGAGAGAGAGAGAGAGAGAGAGAGAGAGGAGAGAGAGAGAGAGAGAGAGAGGAGAGAGAAAGATGAGATTCTATCGCAAAACAGAAATTGTTGGAAAATAATAAGTGTGAAATGTCTCCACGACAGGGTTGTCTTAAAAAAAACGTACATCAAAACCACATATCTGGATCACCAATGTACTCTAAAAGTACTTCCGGTGCCACATTCGGTGGCAGGTTTGTCCCCACAATGGGTTACGCTGCAGATGCCTTGTACAAAGGTAGGGGGATCAGACTGGCTCACAGTGAGCGTTAATCCGGTTGCGCGGTTTCTCCGCGAGCCCATACCTACTGTCATACATGTGTGTTTGAGGCCCACCGGAGACGCAAGCCTTCATTTTGCGTAAGCCACTGCATCCAAGTACATCACACTTTAATTGGTAGGCTTAGACAATCGACTGGCGTGTTGGAGAGTGAAACCGACACTTGGGAATCCATCCTCACAGCAACTTAGTACATACTTCCCTATAACAAATCTGAAACGATTGAATCTATCCCGACACATAAAGGCATGTGGTTTGGAAGTCTGTCAAATAATGGGATAACTCAATCCTTCTCAAGACTAAGGATAAGGCCAAAATGGCTCCTTCTTTTCGGCACTCTCACCCACGTGAGATCCTAATCGCCCTTACACGAGCCTGGTACAGCCGAAGGAAGCAAGTCACGTAAGTGGCACGCGCAGACGGGCTGTTTAGCTTTGTCAACCACTGCATCCGCGCCAAGCCCTGGTCGTCTTATAATCTTCTTGCTAGGGGAGCAAGACAGGCGAGGAAGGAGAGGGTGGCGCAGTTACTGCGGAGGTCTGACCCATCAGAGCATGATGGTTGAGGGAGGCGAAAGTGCGGTGGATGCTGTGAAAGGCTGCCTGACTATAAGATACTTCCCGCGCGAGTCACCGATGTGGCAGTCATCCCACGTGGCACGCAGTAGACGCCATCGCTTGCGACCGTCAGTCTGGCTGGTGACAGGTGGAACCACCACTCCCACGGCAAGTAGTTCACCTAATATAGGGCCTGTCAAAGAACGAGATCCAGGCTCCATTTTCTCAACGACATAGTTACTCTTCCGATGTCATCCTGACATCTGGCAGGGAAAGAAAACAGTGCCGAAGACAGGTAGCGTGAAGCATCGGGTAGCCAAATATCTGTGCGAGTACAATGTAACTTATAGGGTAATTCTAACGGTATCGAAAAATCGATGAGTTTAGACGACCCCTAGGTAGCTCTCGTTCAGAGGCCACAACGGCGCTAGATCACATGAGGCTTTTTTATTGAATGCCTTGTAATCGGTTCACCTCCTCTTCCGTTTGACTAGGAGAAAGTGGGCTTCGTGCTTCTAGAAGACCTGGTTCGAAAAACTACGGCTTAAAGACAACAGACGGCTTGAAGTGTCGGGATCAAATGGTGTCTACATGAATCCGCTCGCCGTGCAACGGTCGATGTGGCGCTTTCCTTAGTGGAGTAAATTGAGCTGAACCAATGAACCACGATTTACATTGAGAAAGATTGCGGAGGAAGTTTGGAGTGAGTATCCCGACTGTGCAATACGATGCGGCTGTCTGAAGCTCAGGAAAGGATAGCAGGGAATCTGCTAAGGCAAAAATTAGTCTCATCTTATTAACAGCATGCAGAGACGAGTTGTGGCTGTAATTGCGAAGAAGGGCGTATCTGTCCGATATTAAACAATGACTTATATTATCTTCTTGGCTGGCATTCAGTTTATTTTGCAGCAGGTTGACCGCAAGTAAGAGAAGTTTAAACGCATGGCGCCCACTAACCTTTTACTGATTTAGCAAGATTCCTTGAGGAGACCATGTTTGGCCAAAAGTATAGACATCAGAGATTCCCAATTGATCGAACGTGACCGACTGATCATTAAGTTTACAGGCCACTTGATGTACTCCACAACGCAGTGCACATTAGCAAACGTTTACGATCAGATATTCGAGAGCATCTACTATCCACACAACTGCTGGACAGATTCACGCAGCTCAGGTTGTTAAAGCCGTAGATACAAATTGACGGGCTAAGTAAATCTCGTGCAGTAGATTGCCTAACTCAGGAAATGTCATCTTCGAAATTTAAGGTTGTAGCATGAAACACATTTTAAGTTGTTAATTGTATTTGTTTTACTGATTAACGGCGCAATAAGCTGTTTACTAAGGAACAGCTCATGTCAGAGCTGTTTATTCAAGGCAAAACTGGGCAAAATGGGGCCGAATCTGACGCTTCTTCATTTTCAGGTGTTTTCCTACGCTATTTCACCTTCTGGACCAAACCTTCTTGTTTGTGTGCGTTGTACTATGAACGGATATTAATAAAAGCTAGAAAGGTTTTAGATATATACCTGCAGAGGACGGAAAATTGGATCTTTCGTTAATGAAAACCAGACAAATGGAGATAGGAGAAATCACACTGTTTTCGGGAAAACAAGGATGGGTTTAGTTTTAAAAATTTAATTTTGCAAATTTGCGACGTCTTATGCCAAAAACTCAGTAATAAACTTGCGTGAGTGTATTTTTGTTTTACCACAGCGATAATTGGGACGGTAAACAAGCCTATATACGAAAAGCCGCCACAGGTCATCATTTTGCTCTGTCATACCATAGGCGAAAGATGTCCAGATAATATCTATCTGCAGTTGACTATTAATGAATACGGAAAATTGAAACAGTAAGGGCAGAAGATTGAAATTTCTCCGCAAAATCTCAGTGTATATCCGGTCACTCGGTTATGAATTTGCAGTCTTAGAAATGGGCCGAAAAGTAAGCAAGTATAGCGAAAAACGCTCCAATAGAAAGAAATAAGTGAGTTCTTTCAGTTTCAGCAGACAGTGTATCCATTATTTTTAGCGAAGTCGAAAATCCGGTCGAACGTCCCCATTTTTTCCTTGACTGGATTTTTGAAAACGACTTAGTATGCATACACTCGACAACAAAATTCTGTAATTAAGGATTTTTTAAAAGAGGTAACTTATTATAAGAGTTTTTAATCAATCTTAGTCATGTTAATTGCCGAATTACGTTGTGGGTGTTTATTCTTCTTGGAAACGAATTTTCATGTTTGGATGAGCCTACAAATGTAACCCAAACAACCATCTGTTTCAGAACTCACTATTTCGGTAAATGTCCTTAAGACATATCTTATTTTGAAGGTTTTGATAAGCACATACAACAGAATCTACATTTATGGGCAATAGACAGAAAACATAGGAAAATTTAAAGTTTTACCACCATTTCAAGGGAGATCTGAGACTCATCGTAATCAAACACCCGAAATACTTATAAAGAAATTTAACAAAACGAAAAGCTTCTTAATATGCATAAAATGGTACGTTTACGATTTCACCTAACATCTCTATTTAAATTTGTTAATCACTGACTGACCTATGAGCATGTCAGTTTATGAAATGTTTTATTCCTGTGACGTCCCTGCCGGCGCAATCAAGGGAAACTCTGTTTGCCTTAGCCAAACGAATCATTAACAATGTATAAACGGAAGAAGAAACCGCCAATTATTGTGAAACAGTTTTGGAATATATGTTCCAAATTTAGGCTGTTTGGTAATGATCATACTTTCAATTGACCTAAATCTGGAAGAAATGTTCCGCGAAATATACATTAAAGGACTATTTTCAAAAGTGATTCGGCTTTTGGTGTTTTATTTACTCATTTGTTTACATGAACAAGCCTTCTATACATTTAAAAGTGCAAGTTAATTGGCTAACCCGATTTTTCTTAGTTTCAGAATTTGCCAGTTTTACAATAAATAGTTTTTATAAACAACGTAATATTAGTTTTTATACCACAATATGCCTCCTTTTTAAGAACGGGGCTTATTTACGCCTGTAAAACTTTGGAGGACGCAGTTTGGGCTTATTTCGCATAACGGACCCTATCTCATGAAATCCTTTGAGATTTCATGAGATAGAGTAGTTACTGTACTTTACAGGGCGTCACCATGTGATTTACTTACTCCTTTTATCTGCCCCAAAACTGCTTACTATTGTAAAAGTTTAATTTCTCTCTGACATCTTTTTTTCGAAAGCAGTTTAGTCTTTTCCTTTTCCCCCTACTTTCTACCTTCAAGTACTTATGATTTACTTACGCTATTGTTTGTAATTTAGACTGAAATTTGATTGGTCGATAAGCTAAAACAACATTGTCCGCCGTGACCACTGGTAAACGTTCAAACAGTAAAATAAGGCCATTATTTTCTCCTCCTAGCATCCATTATGACTCAGGCTGGGCCATCTGAAGTTCAGTACTTGTCTTGTGTATTAATGTATGTGCTGTATTCTAACGGTCAGTGAAGTACACCTGAAAGTGATGAAGCGTGAACTTTCGACAACCGGCGCGTTTTAAAAACAACCGGGTTGACATTTAGGTCAAATGGCGATGGTGAACTTTACTGAAGGTGACGGCGCCTCACACGTCTCATGATTTCAACTGTCAGAGAGGGCCTTTACAACTCCGAGAAGACAGTAGTTCAGATTAAAATAGGTCCAGAGAGAAGGACGAATCAAATATTGGACGGAGATGTCAGGCCTGGCTACGAAAATCTCCGTGCGAGTTAGAGGACCAGAGCTTTAGCGCCTTCCAGTGACAAACATTTTGAACTGTGGGAGATCCCTATTTGTCACACTTTATCTCCTTAGCTGGTTTATTCGCAAAGCATGTTTCAAATAAGCCTGTTTATTTGTGGCTCAGTCCATAATCTACAGATTTCTACGCGTGGTCTTCGTTTTAGGGACCGAAAGACATGACTACTGGCCTCTCCGAAGACGGAAAAGGTACTTTTCATAGCCATACAAGTGACTTGCCACGGAGGAGACCCTTGAACTCTGACTGGCTCGTTTACTGCTCAAAGATTTCAGTCGCTGACCCTTTTATCTCTGTGCAGGATATATGGGGTAAGTTCTTCTACGACGAGGTCCACCGCTTGCCTCGCGGAGTGGACGAAGCATCGATGACTTGTGCATGAACCAGGTTATGGTAAGTTGGACTTTGCAGCAGCTTTCACACTCTCTCCTTCCTCATGCACCTTTCTTCGCTGGTAAGTTAAAGTCAAGACGACGGAAGGTGAACACGGGTGCAGTTGCTGACTAAGCTACACATACAATCTACGCGTGCCACACACATGACCTGATCCCAATTTTATGTGCCGCACCTCTGGAAGAACAGTTCAGATCTCACATTATTCAGATTGCCATAAATTCCACATTAAGCAGTCATTACAGTCTGGCACTCAATCCTCCAGTCACTCCGAAGTACTCGAATGAGGATCGGGTTCGACCCTCATTTGGCAGCCTTCCAAAACTCTTAACGCATCGCGAATTAATCAGGTTTGCTGAAATGAAAAAAAGGTGGACGTACTGTGGGGGTGGCTTCTCCACTGTCGGCCTCTCTCTGCTTTCCAATCCCGCAGACGACTGTCTGAGTTTTTCAGTCAACTTTTGATATGACTGTGCTTTGTCCTACTTATACAAAGACCCTTAGACCCGGGTGCACACATCGGGGGCAGGATTCGGAGGGAAAACTGGCGTCAGGAAATCAACAATGAACCACGCACTTCCGGATGAAACTGAAAAATATCGAAGCATCACGGAACCTCCGTGTTGCCTTTCTACTACGATACGATCCGCCTGCATACCGTCTGTTACTCTGTACTTGCGGCTTCACCAAGCATCGGCGCTGCCACAGAATTTTTAACAATTGGTATTCTAAAGAAAAGTTTTGTGTTCTATCAGAAATACTTTACTTTCCGATAAGACGTCTTAAACAACCATACCTTAATAATTTTTTGACATGCAACGCTTAGGAGATTCAGATAATCAGCTGGTCAGTCATTGTTCCACTGGGCTGTAGGGGGTACTAGTTAGGGGTAGCAACAGACAGATAGCATTTGGTCGCTCAATTTGTCTCGTACAGTTGGTGAATGCTCCTATGGCCGCCTCTAACTGGTACACAACTCTCACCTGTGGCTCCTCGAAGTTGGGTTCTTCCCAGCGGCCACACCCCGGGCAACCGTCACGACCGGCGGGCTAAACCAGGTGAGGGTCTCCGGTGTTGTGTGTGCCTCCACACTCGGTATGTCTGACTACCGAACTTCCCACCTCCCCCATCTCAAAAAGTCCTACGGTGGGGGCGACAGCAACCCCGTAGATGGCCCAGACTAACTCGGGTCGTTCTCCCACTAAAACAAAACCGTAACCCATAGTGGAGTTCGGCAGGCCGTCTGGGATGTCCGAGCAGCCCGAATTTAGGGACAGCACTGCTTGCCTCCTCGCGGAGGAAGGGGCTAGAAAAGGTGCCCTAAACAAATGCTGGGTATCACGTCTTCTGCAGCCGGCCGCGGCTTGCAGATCGCAAACTACGCGGTCGTAAAACTCAAACAAACAACAATACCCCCCGTCCCCATCCCCCTTGCCATACTCTCCAGGCTGCTGGGGTGAGTCTACTCACACTAGCAGCCTGGAATGTTCGTTCCCTTTTAGAAAATCCTAGGAGCAACCGGCCGGAACGGAGGACGGTGCTAGTCGCTCGCGAACTGGCGCGCTACAAGGTGGACATTGCTGCTCTCAGCGAGACCCGATGCCGATGGTTGGACAGATCACCGCTTCGTCACCTCCAAGATGAGGCTCAAACTTCAACCCCGACGAAGGCCCCAAGGTAAGAGACCACCAGGTAAGAAAATTTCTCTTTTTTAAATTTGCCTGCGCACTTTTTTGATTTCAGCAACCAAATAACAGAGAAACTGGAAAACCTGCATGCTCCAGATGATAATGATACGGTGGAGACACGATGGTGTCAACTGCGAAATGCCATCCAGTCCACCGCCCACGTAGTGCTCGGAAGCGCACGCCGTCAACCCCAGGACTGGTTTGATGACAATGACGCCGACATCAGCAACGTACTCTCGGAGAAGAATGGACTACACAAAGCCTACATTGACTTTCGGACTGACGCAACCAAAGGAGCCTTCTTCAGATGCCGGCGCCTTGTACAAAAACGGCTGCAGGAGATGCAGGATGCTAAGATTGTCCGAAAGGCTGAGGAAATCCAGGGGTATGTGGACCGCAACTAAATGAAAAAACTTTTCAAGGCTATCTACGGCCCGTGTATGAAGGGGACCGCACCGCTGCTCAGCTCTGACGGCACAACACTGCTGACAGAGAAATCGCAAATTCTGAAGCGCTGGGCCGAGCACTTCAGAAGTGTCCTTAAGTGCTCATCAACCATCTCCGATACTGCCATTGACCGGCTCCCTCAAGTGGACACGAACAATGACCTGGATCTGCTGCCTTCCCTACCAGAAACTATCTGGGCTGTGCAGCAGATTTCCTGCGTAAAGCACCGGGATCCGACGCAATCCCGCTGGATGTCTACAAGCACGGTGGGTCCCGGCTGATGGCAGAACTCACAACACTCTTCCAGGAGATGTGGTGCCAAGGACAAGTTCCTCAGGATTTCAAAGACGCGACCATCTTCCATCTCTACAAACGGATCGGGAGCCGGCAACTCTGTGATAACTGCAGAGGCACCTCGATGCTCAAGATTGCCGGGAAGATCTTCACCCGTATCCCTCTCAATCGTCTGAACAATCACCTAGAGCAGGGACTGCTCCCGGAAAGCCAATGTGGCTTCTGCCGACACTGCGGGAGAACGGATATGATCTTTGACGCCCGCAAGCTACAAGAGAAGTGCCAGAAGATGCGACCTCAAATATGAACTAGTTTCGTGGATCTAAGGAAAGCATTTGACACGGTGAATCGCGACGGGTTGTGGAAATTCATGCAGAAATTCGGCTGTCCTGAGCGGTTCACGCACGTGGTGCTTAGCTTTATGACGGGATGATGGCTCGCGTCACTGACAACGGGACGGTATCAGAAGCATTCGCAGTGACTAACGGAGTGAAGCAGGGCTGCATATTGGCTCCCACCCTGTTCAGCCTCATGTTCTCGGCTATGCTGATGGACGCCTACCGTGATGAGCAGCCTAGGATCCACATCGCCTACAGAACTAACGGGCACCTTCTCAACAGTCGGCGCATGCAGGCTTCAACGCATGTGTCTACGACTAAATTCCATGACTTGCTCTTCGCGGACGACTGCGCCCTTAACACCCTGACGGAGCAGTACATGCAAAGGAGCATGGACCTCTTCGCCGCAGGCTTCGCCAATATTGGATTAACAATCAGTACAGCCAAAACGGTTGTCATACACCAGCCGCCACCACGCGCGGAATACAATGCTCCCCGAATAAATGTCAACGGTGCTCAACTCAAAAACGTGTAAACCTTCGCTTATCTAGGAAGCACGCTGTCACGCAATACGAGAATCGATGACGAGGTTGCCCAACGGATCTCCAAAGCCAGTCAGGCCTTCGGCCGGCTGCAGGCCTCCGTGTGGAATCGCCACGGTATTCACCTGAACACCAAACTGAAGATGTACAAGACCGTCGTCTTGACGACACTCCTTTATGGAGCGGAGAACTGGACCGTCGACTCGAACCAAGCCAGGAAGCTTAATCACTACCATCTCAGCTGCCTCCGAAGAATGCTGAATTTGAACTGGCAAGACAGGATCCCGGATAGGGAAGTCCTGGAGCGGACCGGAATCCTCAGCATCCACGCCATGCTGAGGCAAGTGCATCGGCAATGGAGTGGTCATTTGGTGAGAATGAACAAAGCTAGAAAGACACAATGAAGAAATCTCTGAAGCAACCGCAAATCAACCTGGCGACCTGGGATGACCTCGCCAAGGATAGACCGGCATAAAGAAGATCCGTGAAGACTGGTGCAGCAATCTCTGAGGCCAATCTGATCGCAGGCAAAAGAGTGTCTCGCAAGTCATAAGCACCGCAGATCAACATAGCCATTGCCCAATCTTTCCCAAGGTACACAGGCTGTCAAAGCACATTCCGCGTGTAAATAGGCTGGGTCGGACATGCTCACACTCAATGTAACAGCATTCCCACAAAATCAACCTCTGATACACCTGCCAGGAATCTGAATCACTTTCATCTCAGCTGCCTCCACAGAATACTGAAGCTGAGATGGCAAGACAGGATCCCGCACACGGAAGTCCTGGAGCGGACCGACGTCCTCAGCATCCAAGCCATGCTGAGGCAGGCGCAACTGCGATGGAGCAGTCACCTCGTAAGAATGGACGACAAGTGAGTACCCAAACGAATTTTCTACGGAGATGTCGCTACGGGTGCTCGCCGACAGGGAGGTCAAAAATCGGCGCTGCAAGGACACTTTGAAGAAATCGCTGAAGCAACTGTAAATCAACCTGGCGACCTGGGAGGACCTCATCCAGGATAGACCGGCATGAAGAAGATTCGTTAAGATTGGTGGAGCAATCTATGAGGCCAACCGGATCGCCGCCGCCAAATCCAAAAGAGCGACACGAAAGTCACCAGCGCCCCGAACCAACACCGCCGATGCCCAGGCCCAACCTAAATGCCCGTGCTGTTAACGCATCTTCCGCACGCGAATCGGCCTGGTTGGACATCTTCGGACGCAAGGCACAACAATCTGACAATTCCAACTTATACGTAAACTTCTGCCAACCCTCCCTCACTGCTTCCGCACACCACATGGGATTATGACTGCACCTACGTCTATATTTGTAGTGAATAAACAAACCTAAGGGATTTTTTAGACGTGTCTCGGACTGGTCCCAAAACTATGATTCATGGCTGATTATCGTAGAGGTTTGTTCAGTGTGTTCTCCGATCACGTCACTACCGATATCTGGTTGTTAGTTCCTTGTCTGCTTCCTCCGCGGGTCGTCATGACGGACTTCCTTCGATAGGGTTCACAGACCAGCACACTGAGCGCGACTTTTGCGCTCCACTTTGCGCATCGGTCGCTAGTTTGGCAATTTACGCGCTCGGCTTTATTTTTGGCGTGAAAAGGAATTTCCGTATACTTTGGGTGTGCACTTCTTATATCTTCTTCTTGCCGTGTCTTGTCCATTTTACGGTCGGAATAGCTTGTATGCTCCACGAACAGGGCACTGGTTGTCTAAGCAGGACACGGGAGTAGGAACCCTCCACCCACTTAGGTGGCACTGTGAGCTATTGCAGGCAGGGTGAACATTTCCCATCGCTTAACACTAACATTAACCCTAATTCTAAACTAAACTCTAACCTTAATCTTAACCCTAAATGTAAACTCACACGAACCCAAACCTTAACCCTTAACCTCACCCGAACTTAAACTTAACTCTGACCTTAACCCCAAGCTTAAACCAACACCTAAACTTAGTCCTAACCCTTAACTTAATCTTATACCTACAGTCGATTCCCTATCTCATGAAATGTCAACTGCATTCCTGAAATATGTCTTAGTTTTGAACATATTACTCAGGTAGGGTTGTCATATTGATTACCGGCAAAACCATACCCTGTAAAAAATGGCTACTTATATAGTATGCATTTTTCTCTCGTGTCTTCAATGTCCTTACTCATTCAAATATATTAAATAGAAAACATGCACAAACAGTTCACATGAATGGAAACTTAACCCCTGATATACTCCTGACCATAACACTAAATCTGACCCTAACGTCCAACTAAACGTAGCCTAACCCTCACCTTAATCCTAAACCTAGGTTTTGAAATTGGGTGCCAAGCCACATGCATTGCGGGTGTTTCATATTCCCGTGTCATGGTTAGTCGGCCGTAGAATCCATCCTTACCAATGACACCCTCAACAGTGTCTTCCCTATATTAATTTCATTGGAGGAAAGGGATTCAACTGATGTTTGGTTATCTGTCACGAAAGGGATATATTCAAAAGTATTTTCACATTACTTATTTCCTTGTCGGCGACGAGCGCCATAAAACCACAAAAAAACAAAATATGGTAATTTTATACGGCTGCATGATTGGAGACTACTTCCAATGATCTGGTACATAATTTAATCATAATGGTCTACGAATATTGGGGCAAGTTTTTATCTTGTAGGAACTGCACGATTAATATGGGATGAGATGATTGAGCTTTGGTTGTGTTGTTACTGCTGTCACAGACCTTAGGGATTGCATTAGGCAATGCTTTCAGATTAAAGTTGGGGATTGCCGTTTTTACGGGGTACATTGCGATCTGGGAATTGATTTCTGTGGAGTGATGGTGGTTATATTTAGGCTATCCCGCCGCGGAAACAAAGGATTTCAATATTAATGGCAGCCTCCCCATGGCAGTTATTGTTGCCATAGACAAGCCCTCATACACATTTTGATCTCACATAAGCACTGCAAAACACCCAAACGCGTCTCTATAAATAGCAGCCTATGAAAGGGAAACTGTAAAGACTTTAAAACTCCAACTGTTATTTAAAGTGCCATCCAGCATAATCCTTAAAAAAGGTTAGTAAACGCTGTACCAAGTGAGGGCAGTAAGTATACTGCAGTCTCCGACTACAACTTGCCTCAAATGTTCCCTCGTTTTAGTTCTATCCTAGTAGACCTTGAACTTGCCGTAGCCCTCCTCCACCGCTTCATCAGTCATCTAGAAACTCGTTGAGCTGTTCGCACACAGCCTGAACATAAGGTGGAGCAGTCCTGTTCTGGTGAAACTAAGACGAAACGGTTCTCTCTAACGCAGTGACCGCCTTATGATTCAGCTACCATACAATTTTGATAAATCGCATGATTTGGTTAGCAGTTTCAAGTAACACGTCTTGCTATAAAATGATGGATAATTGTTTTCGAACCTACAGTACTAACCAAACCCACAACCTTAGGAATAGCACGACGTGGACTGCAGACGGCCCAAAATTAGGCCTCCGTGCAGATGGTATTCGACTTCATCAGTGAAGGAATTTCCCCTAATTTTGCCTACTTACAGAAATCAAGAATAGGGCTCCTCGAGCCGATTCAGCTCAAGGAACCGAGGTTTTTACTCTGTGAATGACAATCGCGGAAAGGCAGCCTTCCTCGACAGGCCCTTAAAGGCCGGCATTTTTCTGCACAAGGCAGGCGCGTCGTCAGTTTAGGTGAATGTGCTCCCAGGATGAATAGTAACCGGGGCCCGTTGGTTTGACCACAGCTCGAACTGAATTACGAACGACTGAGCCAGTGTCAAACTGTCTGGAAGCAAATAGTCATGCAGCAACCTCACCAGAAGTTCAGCATAAGCAACTGCAACTTCTGTTTTCTCGTCAGCGGTTATTTTCGAAATAGTTGACTCCCTAGCTCACGTCATTTAGCCCCCCTCCCGGCACAGTTATTGCGTGCGAGCTGGTGTCCAGCTCCATAAGCGGCCGATACGGCTAAGCAAGGCACTGGCATTTGGCTGGCTGTGTGCGCTTGATGGCGGAAGCTGACACTATGTGAATGGAATCCTGGTGTTCGTTTTTGTCGCATTATGCATTCAAATATATTATAAAGAAAACATGTACAACAATAATCTTTCTTGTACTCATTTGTATCCTATTGTACCTTATTTAAATTTTATGCTTGTAGAAATGGTATCTTTCGGTTTTAAAAAACTTTCTAATTATAATGGTTTCTAAGATTGTGAAATGTTCATCCATAATACATCGTATCCGTCAATTTATTAATTTTTCATGTAAAGGGTACAACGTAATCTACATCTATCACAAAATTTTATGAGAACTACATGACTTTTGTCTCATAGAGAAATGTGTGCTTTTTCTTAAACAGCATGCACACAAAATATAGTTATGAGACCTTGAATTGAAGTCCGATGGCTGGTAGGTTTCAAAATTATTCAGCAGGTTAGCAATTCAAAAAAACTGTAAGATACCCTTTACTTAAGCCTAAAATTTAAATGCATAATTGGCTATGAAACGAGTGCAAGAAGGAATATATTTGTGAATGTTTCCTGTAAAAATTATTGGAGTGAATAAGGGCATCAAAAACTCTGAGAAAAACACATACTACTTAAAGAGCCATTTTTTTATAGGGTATGCTTTTTACAGGCGGTCAGAAAGAAAATTGTTCAAAAACCGGTATCCGGATGTGACTGAAATATCTTGGGATTAGGCTGAACGATGAGCAATATGATAACCGCACTGGAGAAAGGTAGTCGAGGGGAAAGAGCGAGAATGTGCGTGCGTACCAGATGCTACGCAAGTCTGCCCCACCAGAAGCTCATTCACGCGAAAGTCACCCATATAGCGCTCAC
Source organism: Schistocephalus solidus (assembly GCA_017591395.1). NCBI lineage: Eukaryota > Metazoa > Platyhelminthes > Cestoda > Diphyllobothriidea > Diphyllobothriidae > Schistocephalus > Schistocephalus solidus. The sequence goes on along the minus strand of WEDG01009901.1, from coordinate 20,861 downwards.
TCCATGGGGCACGCGCTGGCCGGCCTAATTTTCGATGAGCAATATGACAACCCCGCTTAAGTAATTTGTTCGAATCGAAAAAAAAACATTTCAGGATTTCTGTTGACCTTTCATGGCATTAGCATAGTTGATGAATCCTCTTCATTGTCTTAGTTTTCAACCGTTGGAGCTTGACAATGTGACACTAAGCTAGAGAGCGCATAATTGCTAGCTTCCGCTACAGCGGCTGATTTGACCGCCTTAGCTATGATTCGGGTTTTGCTTAAATCCACCGTACTGCGTTGTGGGGAGCAAAATTTGGTCACCTCAGAGTAAATGCAGGCTTGTTGTTTCAAGCAGTCCCGATATTGCACGTTGGAGAACATAGGCCCCTTTTCCCGGTTCCAATGTGTAGTTGGCTAGTTTAGAAATTACTCAAGAAAACCATACTCCCACCTCCCCGCCCATCACAATCCTTGATTTTTTACTCCAATGTATGTCCTAGTGGAAGGTTTTATGCATTCTCCCTAGAGAACTCGCCCCAGCCTGCTTTGCGCTGCTAGAGTGCGTATTTAATGATTGAATTTTACTCTTTAACTTTATAATTTGACCGTCGATTAGCGTCGCGGAATACGGCACTGTCCCACAAATCTCCTGTAAGTAATTCGATATCCCTCCCTCCAATTGGGATGTTTCTAAGCCTATTAGTCTTTACTAAAGAATGCATGTTCTGTAGGGTGCGGAACTAGGAGCCCTTCTCCTCCCCCTAAAACAGGTGGCTAGGATTAAGCTCAGGGTTCGACATGATAATAGTTGCCCTCCTGGAAATTAGCATAAGGCTACAAGGTGACTACCTGTTCCCGTGTTTTACAGCCGTTACTTAGTGCTTTCGCTCCGATGAGTTGTTTTTCCCTCCGAATACTTTGTATTGACTGAATAAACTTAATTAGATTTTCACTTAGGAGAGCTCATATTGGTTCTACGGTCTTTTGAAGTAAATTTTTTTACTGAAAAAGTGATTGTCTACAAGCATGCTTGGCACGGTCTCTGGATTTTTCGGAAGAAATTTGTTCAACGGTAAAAAGCGTGTCTGTACCCGCACGCTGGACATGAGTGAACTTTGACGCGGGATAACACGTAAATAGGCCTCTTAACGTTGACTTCCTACCCCCCGATCTAGAATCAAACTCCTCGAATGTATGATCACAGATCAAGTGTCCAGATGGCTACAAAATGGGGGTCTCCCTGCGTTCTGCATAAAAAATCATGCTGTATAATGGGGAGGCGACAGAGAGAAGCTGTATTAGGCACAGACAATATTTGTTTGCTGAAACTCTACATGAAAGTAGTTTGGTGTTTGACGATACTGTTTCCTGCCGTGTTTAATTTCCCAAGAAATTAATTCGCGACATTGGAGTAAATCTGAAAGTTGATATGAATGTTTGAACTGATATCCCTCAGCTATCGCATAATTTTCAGAAGGTGCCAACAGGCACTCAGTAGTATACTCTTGACTGGCTTTCTGCAGTCGCTGATGTATTTCAGCTCAACTAATCACAAAATTCTTTGGAATGAGTCTGCAAAGGACTGCTCCGAAGGAATTCTCCAAGTTTCTGCATTACTTTCTTCTGACATTGAAGAAGATAGGATGGAAATAGAGTTTATATGCCAGACAACATACGGAGAACACTGGGGGTTCCATAGATGAACCGAACCTTCTCGCAGCTGCGACGGCGTAATACGTGTGGTTGGGGTTCTAGTAAGTACCGGTGCTGCCAGTCTGGATACTGCTCCCTTGAGCAAGATGTGATGGCTGTGGATACGGCATAATCGGGTTAGAGTCTGACGGCATTGAGCGTGTCCTGAACGTGCAGGCATATCTCATTGTGTATAGGTCTGAGAGAATTTGAAACATTCGTTGATGAACACTCACCGATCTTTAACGGAACTCACTCGTCCAGGTCTGCCTTGAGACGCATTCTTGAGCCCAACCAGCAGCCACACAGCGGCTAGTAGTAGAATAGGTAGATGAATATTGCCTGTTGCTCAATGGTTAGAACGTTGGACTTCTGCTCAACGGTTCGCGGGTTCTATCCTCGGGAGGTGCACCACCTGGAGTTGGGTATGACTGGCTGACGACGGCTAATTAGCCAGAAAGGGCCATTCCAGTCTCCCTTGTCTTCGCCAGCAATATTCATCTGCTTTGAGTTTGTAGCGTCATTCTTCCATGATCATAAGGTGGGGAGATCGAGGCCCAGACTGGACGGACAAGCACTCTGGACAAAGACGTATTGACAGTGAGCAATACAGGAAAAACTGCCATCAACATCTGCTAACCTCCCTTCTGAATTTACCCTGAGCAGTATAAAAATGCGCTGGAGTTACGTGTCAGAGACAAATGGGCTTTCAAGGAGCTCTCTTCAACAAGATGCCCCCTCGATGCCGAGGGCTGTTTCTAGCGCCACTCTTAGACCTTAAATTATCAGACCTTCTGGGCTGGTGCAGCAGTTCATCGTCAGAAGCATGCAAACAGCAGCATCAACAGACGCGAGCTTTAGGAGACACATGGCAGTATATGCGAGTGGGAGGTCATTAAACCTTTTATCTGACTTTTACTGTACCTTTTTCTATCAACCATCCGTCTTACTCATCCCAGAAAGTATGCGGGGACTGGAGAAGCACTCAGTCATAGTCTGTTCACACAGACACACATGTCTGTATGAATCTCTCGATTCAGGTTAACCTATGCAGGGAGATTTTGACCGCATTGCCAAACTCAGAAAGTTCTCCTGTTAGCCGTCTGCTCCGGCTCAGCAGCATTGACCGAGCGTCCTTCGCACGGGTATTCAGCTATAATTTATAGCTCGTCTAAATGCACACTCACTCTGCCTCCCTCCCTCCACCCTTTTCCTCCCCTCCCCCCGCCTCCGCCTGATCCCCATTTGAAGTCCGGGAGCTGGCGCCGAGTCGAGTCGCGGTAAAAGGGCGTCCACAGATTGCTATAAAACAAACCCGCTGCTGCTGATGTCTATGGCGGATGCGCTACGTCCGGCCAACAATCGCCACCACCATTGCCACCGCCCTCGCGCCGCCACTTGCATTCGACCACCTGGTATCGCCGCCTGACTGCACCCGAATTTTACGATGTGCGGATCGGGAGAGAGCGAGAGAGAGAGAGAGAGCCACACTCTAGCTCTGGCTCTGTTGTGTGATCGGCAGGACAGAAGGCAAGCGTCGGTGATGCACAGCGCGTTTACATAGCACACACCCGCAAACGCACCCACATACACACACACATGGGTGAAAAGAGGATTCAATTTCGATAAAATTGTAGGCGCATTTGTTCGAGTGCCAGCAGGAGTATTCTGAGAGGTGGCCAAGAAAGGTGGACGTCCTCACCTAAATAGAAGTTCATCCTTCGGTTTTGCCTTTATATGAACATTCGGCTAGGTGGTGGAGTTCATACGAAAAAGTCTGCTTGCAGCATGCACACATTTCAAGTTAGTAAACCGTCTATTCACGATGTGGAGAGAGATCGTTAGAGGTAGTTGGGATTTATAACGAACTCCAATCAGATGAAAACTTTTAAAACTGCAGGAAAAAAAGCGAAAAAGGCTCATATTCTCTCTCTCTCTCTCTCTCTCTCTCTCTCTCACTCTCTCGCTTGAAACCTCCTGAATCCTGCTGTATCTAAATCATAAGTAATATTCGCAGCTGTAAAGATAAGGCAATATTTGGATAGAGTCAACGTGAGCCATCGCTATTGCTTCTTTTTGTTAGATCCAATTGCCATATACGCCGATATATCGGTACTTTTTGGTATTTAATACACATTCTGGCCCTAGGATAACATTGGAAAGTTTTTCCAATTTTTCCTGTCTCTGTTAGTCTCACTTTACTGACCATAAATAATAGCTACTTGAAGATATGTAGGCAGAAGACCTTAACTGACAAAGACAAGGGAAAGTTAATTGGTCAGTTCTGGCTTACTAGGCGTCATCAGCCAGTCATACACAACCCCATATGTTGCAAGCCCTGAGTTAAGGCGAGCATGGTTTTGTCCTCTCCATACCTTTTCTATTATGGCAGGGGATCGCATTTTCGCCCCAGCAAAGCGGAGCAGATCGAAGCTCACGGAAAGATTAAGCCCAGCACTCTGATGATGGAAACGGGAGTTTCAGAAACGTCAGTTTGCCTATATCTCGGTCTATGATCACGCCTTCTCTTCTTCGGGGGGTGTGTGCATCGAATGTCATTTCGTTCCAAACTTATTTGAGAAGCTTATGTTGCATCGGTTAAGCGACTGACTCCGACGGTGGACTACGGGAGAGGGCAGATAGATTGAGGTTGAATCTCAGCTCATATTCTGCCATTTAAATAATCTGACGCGCTTGCATTTATCGCGGTGCGCTGAAAACCGTGGTTAGGAAGGCTGTCAACTGACGGGATAATTCAGTCCTCCTCTGGAGACGGAGAGTCAGGTTGCAATGGATCCTTCTTAATTTGGCTTCTATGGCACTCACACTAATTTGGAATCCGTATTATTTTCTTTCCTGGTGTCCGCGATCTTAGTCTATTGTGCACGGATCAGGCGTATGTGGCAAGCGTAGATGAGCTGTTAGTTCTGTCAAAGACTGCGTCTGATCTCGCCTCCGGTCTTCCTGCTTCTTCCTCGGGCCCCAAGTGGATTAGAAAAGAGAAAATGCGATAGATGCAACGCAAGTGTGCTATCACTACAAACTAATTGATGTGCAAATCATCGTTCCTGCGTCCACCCGACTGTAGGGCACACAGTGGACCTCATCCTCATTGACGATCGAACTGACATGTTTTCCTCGCAACGGCAACCCTGTATCCCTTACTTGGTGCCTTTGCACACTGCTTTGCCCCATTTAAGCCTGCATACTTAGCCGCTAACTGCTTTGGACATTGGCGTAATCGACGGTCGAACTGTCATCAGATATTCATGCATAGAGGTACCGACTGAGACCATGGAAATGGGAATGGATTATCGGCCGTCATCATGCAACCGCACCCTTCCGTGTTTGTGGAGCCGCTGGGAGTTGAATCCGAAATCTTGTGGATTCAGTCTAGTGCCCAACCCTTGAACCACGGGCCCGCTGTCTTGCTGGTTGTGATAGAGGAAAGCATGTCAGTAACCTGATCGGTGAGCGTCCTTTTATAAGAATTAATATTCACGGTAGCTAGATTTATGAACGCTCTGAAAGGATATCTGTCATCGTGTAAACAAGACTGTAGGTAATGTAGGTGACGAAACAGACACAACCTAATAGCCCCAAAAGTTATTTATGGCCAGTTAACACCTTAGCTGTTTCGTCGGTCGGAATCATTTATACACCCCTAGTCTTATCTTAAGCCTAACCGTGACATTGAAACTAACTCCGACGTTAATTCTAACCCTAACCATGATTGCTCTAGAAGTTAGCGCACACCTGTTGTTGTGATTTCCATGTCCTGCCAGTCACCATATAAGCAATCCCTCACCGTTTTCAGGTGTGTTTTGCCCACATAGACAGCGGCACAGAGAAAAAACAAAAAGGAAGTGCTATCAGACCTTAAAAACCCGTCTTTGATGTGTCAGAAGTTTTCGAAAAGTTGAAGAGCGTGCCTCAAATTTTGTTTCAAAGTTATAAAACAATAGTTCGCCACGTCTACTCAACTGCAATGACTCATTGCCCATCACCAAAATTTTGAGGCTATTTTCCCGACCTTTTTCTAGTATATCAGAGGAAGTTTTATTTTTGGGAAAGATAGGGATGCTCAGACCAGAATGTGCGAAGCAAAAATTGCCATGGTGGCTTCTTACCCTTACTTTGCTGTAAAATTTTTACGAATCTTCGGTCACTCCGATTACCTGGTTTCACGTTGGTTGCGGGAAGCATCTCCTTCGAAAAATGACCAAGGCAATGGACCTATCGATTTGCTGCCTATTTGTCAGGTGCTACAAGAGCAAGTTACCATCATAGATGATGGTTACTTTGGTTTCAACGAAGTAGCCAGTCAGTTAGCTGTACGTTGCACTTAGATCTGAGTATGCATTCACGTAAATGGTCTCAAAAAAGCCTTCCCCACTAGGCCATATAAAATTGGTATTCCAAAGGCCTAACAAAATCGGAATGAGGGATCATAGTTTGACACCTATGTGTGGGAGCATGTTGGTGGGCCTCCTTGAGTACAGCTAATCATCTCCCGATGCATTCAAACAAGATACGAAACGAAAAATTAGGTTTAACTTTCGTATCTGAAAAAAATGTTTTAAAATAGTGATGACTTAAGCGACAGTGGGGACAGGGTGAGAGAAAGAGATATGTAGATAACGAGAGAGCGCATGAGTGAAAGAGAGCGGACTTCGCATACATGTGCAGTTTTTTGTGAACTTGACAGCAGGCGGTTAGTTCTCCACTTTGCATGACCCGCTTGACGGTCAAAATTTGGAAGACGGGTGGGCCCGACGTCGGTAGGGTGGAGGTGGCCGTGATTGTGAGTGCGCCTGTCAAGAGAATGCGCGCAGGCGCAAAGCATACTATCGTCACCCGCCTAGCCCACTGCACAGTTGCGGGTGCCCGGTATTTCCGTGACAGGCAGCGGTAAATACAGAAATGGCAGCGGAAATACACACGCCGTCATAGACACCACCACATTTGCAGCAGCCGAAAGTACTCCCCCCACACCTTGCCACCTCCTGTCAACCTCAAACGCTGCACACAGTGGAAGTTCGACCGTCGATTTCGACGAGGTCCACCGTATGCTCCACACCAGGTGGTGCAGGGACGGTGACTTGCGCGTGAATTAGTTTTAAGTGATAGTAGCCTTGCGCTGCAGCTACCGCACTCTCCTCCTCCCCACCTGAGCCCGGTGTCAAGACAGAGTCAAGAAGACCGGAGATGGGAGAGGGCGCAGGTGGCTGGCGCGGCCGGAGCCGCCCCTGTGCATGCCACCACACCTGGCTCGGATCCCACGGAGTGGGAGTGCCATAAAGGCCACATTAAGAAGGAGCCATTGCAACCTGACTCTCAGTCCGCCAGTCAGCCACTCCACACAAAACACACATTGGGCTGACCACGCGGTCCGAGTTATCCCGTCAGTTGGCAACCTTCCAAGCCACGGCTTTTAGCGCACCGTGATAGTTTCAAGCGCGTCAGATTGTTTATAGTGAGGAAAATACGCTGAGCTGTCGACCTCACTCTCTCCCCAACCCCCACAATCAGACCACTGTCCGAGCCGGTCAGTTGTCTGATGCGGAAGCGGGTGCAGCTGCTGGTGACCTCGTCTACGTGTACTACATACACGACCTGGCCCCCCAAACACAAGCACCAGGATTTCACACAACAGGGGGTTGAACGGCTTACATCTCACATGTGTGAGATAGCCAGAGGTCATGTTAAGAAGGATCCATCGCAGCCTGACTCTCAGACCACCAGTCAGCCACTCCACCCAACACACATTGGACTAACTGCGAGGTCTGGAGTGTAATTGTCAGTTGGCAACCTTCCAACCGCGGCACTCAACGTTACCGCACTCTCTTCTCCTCCCCACCTGAGCCCGGTCTCATGACACAGTCAAGAAGACCGGAGATGGGAGAGGGCGCAGGTGGCTGGCGCGGCCGGAGCCGCCCCTGGGCGTGCCACCACACCTGGCTCGGATCCCACGGAGTGGGAGTGCCATAAAGGCCACATTAAGAAGGAGCCATTGCAGCCTGACTCTCAGTCCGCCAGTCAGCCACTCCACACAAAAACACACATTGGGCTGACCACGCGGTCCGAGTTATCCCGTCAGTTGGCAACCTTCCAAGCCACGGCTTTTAGCGCATCGTGATAGTTTCAAGCGCGTCAGATTGTTTATAGTGAGGAAAATGCACTGAGCTGTCGACCTCACTCTCTCCCCACCCCCCACAGTCAGACTACTGTCCGAGCCGGTCAGTTGCCTGATGTGGGAGTGGGCGCATTGGCTGACGGATCGGCGTACCCGTCTTCGCGCGCCACAGCACGACCTGGCCCCCATAACCCACACCAGGATTCACAAACTCAGGGGATATGGAGCAGCCATCGCCGTCTGACTCCCAGTCCACTGGTCAGCCACTCGACACACACAGCACATACACTGAGCCGACGGCGTGGTCTGGTGGAAGCGTCAGATTGGCAGACTTCTAGCCATGGTTTCTAGGAAACCGTGATATACGCTGGTAAATGGTGATTGTGAGGGTGTTGTCGATGTATTTGTCTAGGGAGTGTGCGCTGACAAAGCTTAGCATCCGGTGGTTTATTGAAGGTTTGCGTGGAGGCGCATGTGTTCTAATAGGCCCATGTGGTGTGTAAATGTGCGAGCGCAGTGAGGGCAGTGAAGGCGGGCGCGTCGAATGTATGTCGAAGGCTCCCAGCACTGGTTCACCAGCCTCCGTGCGATGAATTTGCAGGTGTCCAACCAGGCCGATGCATAAGTTGAAGTTGCTGGCGCAGTGTGGGCAGGAGAAATCGGTAGAGGCTGAGGGAATGTCATTCATGGTAGTGAGGGTGGCAGTGGCGCTAAGAATGGCAGGAGCGGAGGGTGTGCATAGTGTATCGGTGTTGTCAGAATTGCGGTTAATTCCGCTGTCATGGATGCCCATGTGACCGAATAGGCCCATGCGATGAGTGAATGCGCGAGGACAGTGAGGGCAGTGTAGGCGACGATCTCTACTGTGTGTTGGTGCTCCAGGCACTGGCTAATTAGTCTCTGCACGATGGATTCGCAAGTGACCGACCAGGCCGATGCATGAGGTGAATACGCGGTCACATTGGGTACAGCTTAGGAGAGATTCCCCTATCGCTCATGGTGGTGGTGGTAGTAGTGAAGGCGAAGGCAGTGGTTTTGCGGTTGTGGGGGTACCAGGCGATGAGTATAGGTATGTGGTCTCTATGACGGTGGGAGTAATGGAATTGATGCCAGGAGTGAGTGTGGGAGAGTCAAAAAGAGGGTTGGCAGAATGTGACGTAGAAATTGGAATGGTCGGATTGTTGGTGCATTGCGTCTGAAGATGTCCAACTAGGCCGATTCGAGCGCGGAAGATGCGTTGACAGCTCGGGCATGTTGGCAGGGCCTGGGCATTGGCGGTGTTGGTCCGGGGCGCTGGGGACTTTCGTGGCGCTTTTTTGGCCATGGCGGCGGCGATGCGATTGGCCTGATTGATAGCTGAACCAGTCTTCACTGATCTTGTCCATGTTGGTCTATCCTGGGCGAGGTCCTCCCACGTCGTTGGGTTGATTTGCAGTTGCTTCAGCGATTTATTCAAACTGTCCTTGTAGCGTCGTTTTTCACCTCCCAGCCGGCGAGAACCCGTTGCGACATCTCCATAGAAAAGTCGTTTGTGTAGTCGCTCGTCGTCCATTCTTACCAGGGGGCCAATCCATCGCATTTGCATTTGCCTCAGCATGGCGTGGATTCTGAGGATTCCGGTCTGATCCAGGACTTCCGTATCCGGGATCCTGTCTTGCCATCTCAACTTCAGTATTCTGCTGAGGCAACTATGATGAAAGTGATTGAGCTTCCTGGCTTGGTTCGAGTAGACAGTCCAGTTTTCCACTCCATAAAGGAGTGTCGTCAAGACGACGGCCTTGTACATCTTCAGTTTGGTGTTCAGGTGAATACCTGGGCGATTCCACGCGGAGGCCTGCAGCCGGCCGAAGGCCTGACTAGCTTTGGAGATCTGTTGGGTAACCTCGTCATCGATTCTATTTTTGCACGACATCGTGCTTCCTAGATAAGCGAAGGTTACCACGTTTTTGAGTTGAGCACCATTGACATTGATTCGAGGAGCATTGTATTCCGCGCTGGGTGGCGGCTGGTGCATGACAACCGTTTTGCCTGTACTAATTGTTAATCCAAAATTGGCACAGCCTTCGGCGAAGAAGTCCATGCAGCTTTGCATGTCCTCCATTATCACGGTGTTAAGGGCGCAGTCGTCCAAGAAGAGCAAGTCATGGACTATAGTCGTAGACACGTGCGTTGGAGCCTGCATATGCCGACTCTTGAGAAGATGCCCATCAGTTCTGTAGGCTTTGCGGATACCAGGCTGCTCATCACGGTAGGCGTCCATAAGCGTAGCCAAGAACATGAGACTGAAGAGGGTGGGTACCAGTACGCAGCCCTGCTTCACTACGTTGTTCACTGCGAATGCTTCGGATACCGTCCCGTTGTCGGTGACGCGCGCCGTTATGCTGTCATTAAGCTGAAGCTACATGCCCGTGAACAACTCAAGACACCCAACTTTCTGCATAATTTTCCACAGTCCATCACGATTCACTGTGTCAAAGGCTTTCGTTAGATTCACGAAGGTAGTGTATAGGTGAGTTCACATCTCCTGGCACTTCTCTTGTAGTTGGCGCGCGGCAAAGACCATATTGGTTTTTCCGCGGTGTCGACGGAAGCCACATTGGCTTTCCGGGAGCAGGCCCTGCTCTAGGTTACCGTTAAGACGATTGAGAAGGATATGGTTGAAGATCTTCCCGGCGATGTTGAGCAACGAGATGCCTCTGTGACTATCACAGAGTTGCCGGTTCCCCTTCCGTTTGTAGAGATGGACGATGGTCACGTCTTTGAAATCCTGAGGAACTTGTCCTTGGCGCCACATCTCCTGGTAGAGTGTTGTGAGTACTGCCATCAGCCGGGGTCCACCGTGCTTGTAGAATTCCAGTGGGAATGCGTCAGATCCCGGTGTATAGGTAGATGCTAAAAGGGCAGACACATTTTTAACCGATGTTTATGCTGCATTGTGAGACAGCAACGAGGGTTTCGGCTCCATATTGCGTCCCCCAGCGTTATCTATACTTTTTCTTGTATATGGACTCCAGAGAATAATCGGGGAAATAATTTCTGAAATTATTAACTGCAGGACATAGAGTCAGGTGATCCGGAAATGACATTTTAGTAAATGACCAAACATTTCAATGAACATTTGTGTCGACGACTATCAAACACTGTGGATTAATCACATAATGCCAATTTTACAAACAAGGAGTACTACAAGTAGTAGGAATCTTATTTGGCAAAGACGTTATACCGTACTTCCGACATTGGTTCTAGCTAAAAGCCAAGACACTTGTTTCGCCGATGTTTCAGCTGCTGCGGGACACAGCAACGAGGGGTTCGGCTCCTCAGTGGGTTCCTCAGTGTAAAGATTGGGGTGCCACTTAAGGAGAAGATGGGGCGAAGGGGCATGTTTAAGGGCAGAAGACTTTTCAAAACACACTGCAGAGATGACTGTGGGAATAAGAAGGAGATAGATTACTAACATGCCCTTTTTAGAGTCAATGATAATCCAAAGTCCTTCATCCACAAATGCCTCAGAAGCCTCAGTTTGAGCGGTCAATCCAAGAAAACGCAACGTTTTGGCTCGCAATCTCCTAGGTGAGGAACGTTTCACAGGCGACTGCAAGAATCCTAAAATCTTTTGGGATTGGCGTGGCTCAAAACCCAGAATCGCCCTGTCTTCTACTTTGTCTTCCTTAGGAGATGATGAACGCGATAAGATATCGGGACCTCGAATCTTTATGCATATTAATTTATGCTATTGGCACACACCCCTCCACTTGGCACGCAGATGGGAGGCTTTTGCGAGGCGAGAGTCATCCACCTACGCTCAGGTGAAATTCCTGCACCGGTTTCTTGACGATAACGTCTTATCGAAATGTCTCACATATAGATCGCCTGTGAACACTGCACTATGCCAGCGGACGATGGCAGATTTTAAGAGAATGCTCAGGGTGCTAATACAAGACTGTCACGTCCGAATTTAAAAATACCGCCGTATTATTGAACAATATTCTTCGACTTGCCAATCAATCTTTACGACGCAATAATTGGAAACCTTCAAAACGGAAATCCTAGACAATGCACGGTATCACCGCAAATCACGTAATGACCAGCTGTCTGGGAAATTTGAAAAAATCAGTCCGAGAAAGCAACCCTCCTCCGATGGTGTCCTATTTCACAACTTATCCTCCCATCGGCTCACGCAGCAACATCTAGCTGTTCTATCCTATGACGCAAAATTAAACACGAAAGACGCTCGACCAGAAGACTTCAGTGCATCCCTCGAGTCGGCGCTCCAGAAGTGCGATGCGGTTGGGGAGTGTAAAAACGCCATGCAAATCTGGCGAATCTGCTCCGCCAGCACCATTGGAAGACAACGATTTCAAAGGCAGAAGAACGAGAACTTCTGAAAATACGAAAAATGGAGGACATCGTAACCCTGCCCGCAGACAAAGGGCACTCGATTGTCGAAATGGATAAATCTGAGTACGGAGCAAAACTGAGTAACCTCTTGATGGACAAGCAATCCTATATGCCCTTGCCTACCAGCGACTTCAAAAAGCTCGTGAACAGCATATACAAGACGGTCGACAAGCTGAGGAAGGCGGTAGCTCTTTCACTCGAAGAGAAGCGCCGGCCACAAAAGCCACTGATGCCGCGATGGCATGCTTCTACGGCTTGCCTAAGGTTCACAAGCCAGAAGTGCCCTACGCCTCATCGTCTCCTTACGTGGCACCCCAACCTTTGGGCTGTCAAAGTGGTTGTATCAGCGAATTTGTTTCCTAACCAAGGATTTGAAGTGGACAGTGAAGTCAGCTGACGAGTTCTTAACGCGCATCAAACATCTTGAAGTAGAGGCAAGCAAAGTTATAGTGTCCTTTGACGTGATCTCGTTATTTACCTATATCCCACCCGCATTGGCTTTCGATACTATCGACGGCAATCTCCAGGAAAAATATGACGAGACCGACCAAAAACTCAAACGAGTGAATAAAAGCGAACTACTAGAACTGTGCCTTAAGACGTTCTTCACATTCAGCGGCCAGATCTACGAGCGAAAGAAGGGGACGCCAATGGGCTCGCCTCTGTCTGAACTAATTGCCGAAGCAGTTTTTCAGAGGTGTGAACAGATGGTCTTCAGCTCGAACCCCCCGAAGTTCTGGGCCACATACGTCGACCACACGTTCGTCATTATTAAGAGGAGTCACTTGCAGGGTTTCAGGGCATTGTTTACTTCAATCTTTCCCGACATCTAGTGTATCATGGAAGAAGAAGTAAACAATCAGTGGCCGTTCCTTGACGTCCAAGTTACAAAGCTGGCAGACGGGAAGACAAGGACAACGGTCGCATGTGTTACTGAAGCCAGCTGACTCGCGTTCATAACGCTTGATCCTATGCACTTGAGATCTTAACGATCAACAGACCACTGAGAAATGCTTCGCAGTCTGACCGTAGTCTGATAGATGAGTTATACGCGTTTTCTATGCGACTCAAAGTCCTTATTTTGGGAGACTTCTACGATTCGAATATCGATTGGAATACGAAATTTTCACCAGTCGATCGCCGATCATTCAATCTCCGGCTGACGTAGAGAACGTTCATACAAACTTAAAAAGACTCCAGCAATGGTCAAATGACTGGCTCTTCCGGTTTAATGAGAGCAAGTGAAACATTATACGAGTCGGGAAAGCAATCCTTCGAACCGTACGGTGTTCAGTCTGAATGGCATTCGATTGAAAGAATTGGATGCCCAAAATGACCTGGGAGTCTGGATCAAACCCTTGCTTAAACCCTTCCTACATTGCGCAAAGGTAGCGAAGTCTGCCATGTCGATGCTGTACCTCGTTAAAATAGCTTTTTCAGCCTTTACTACGGACCGCTTCGATCAAGTCTTCATGCGGCCGCAGTTCGAGTTAGCAACAACAACGAACTTGAGAGGTCATCCTCTAAAATTACGTGCGACTGGAGCAAAGCGTGACTCTCCGAAGTACTTTCTCCAAAAGAGTAGTTGAAGCTTGGAATAATCTTCCTCTGGATGGAGTTTTGTCGGACTCCTTGGAGGTTTTTAAGCGAAATATACATCGTAATAATGGTGCTAGCTACAACACGAACTGAAAGCACCAAGAGTGACCTCAACAAATAAGTTATTAAGGATACTTTGAGCTATATTTAAGTAACATTTCTTAATGTTTGTTATTTTCGTTCGAGGGCTTGCACACTCCTATAATTCCCATGCTGAGGTCCCCGAGGTCTTCGCTGTTTAATTATTTGCACACCTTGGTGACATCGTGAGTGTTTGCATTAGGTGGACCTGGCGGCCATCGTCCATGCGGTGTATGAAGGTTCTCTCTTGGTTTAAACCGCAAGGAATCGAGGATGACCTGGGGCGGATATCTCCACCTTTGAAATCACTCAAAGGACTCTGCAATCAGCAAGGAAGCATCTGGCTACACCTTTCGCACTTCAGTGCTGATTTATATGACTTCCGCGATGCCCCCATTTGACTCCCTTCCCAAGGGCACATTTTTTTTCGCCTTAATATCACCGGGAATTTTTATTTCCCTGTATGCTCGTTTTCAACCGTATTTCACCCAGTTGGCCCATATCAGTTGGCCTCGCCAACATTTCGAGATACTCTTTGTATACCACAACTCGCATGTACAAAAAGGGAATTCAATGGTGATTCGCCAACATCTCCCTCAAATATACTGATACTGATACTGAAATTGTTGACTCCATCAGAGTGTCAGCAAACTACCCACATGCAGTGGAGCAGGAATTGGGCGTGGGGCTAAGACAGGCAGTGATATTCAATTGTTTCGAAGAAACAAACTATTTGAGCTGGACGAACCTGGTTCCGACGCATTAACAAACGTCGCGATAAACATTTACAAATCTGGAGCATGATTCCGTCCAAGGCGACACACCATACACTGATTGACCGGAGCCAGATTGGGCGGGTTGCTGGAGTAAAGCGATACGATTGGTCTAAAGAATGATCATGCATTCGCTTACTCGGTCGTTTTTCGGTCAAGCCATAATAGTTGGCAGGATAGTCCTCAAATATACTGATACTAAAATTCAATGGAATTGTTATGCTATAAAAGATTTTTTCAGTTTAAGTTGTAAAGCGTGACATCAGAGTCTTCCGGTGTAGTCACATTTGTATTGCTATATTTTCTCCCCATCGCATTATTCTTTAGAAAATGAAAAAAGAATAATAGCAGAAACTACCTGTACATTGGAATGTACCTTCCAATTCGCATGTTTAAGGAGCTACACCTCAGGTTGGTATGGATGCCTGTGCTTCTGGATTTTCCAAATAGGGCGTACTCGCCTCCAACGGACATAAGTCATGCGCGACTACATACCTCAGTCGCCGACCGACTGTGCGTCCGTTTCCAGTTGCAATAATAAACATTATAAAAGCGTTTGAAGGCACTAAAAGACATGGACTAAAAGCAGTATAAATTCGTGCTGGTGGACCTCGTACGCCCAGTAAAAAACCTACCAGAAGGCAGTCCATCAAAAGCCAAAGTACGTGCTTGCTGTTTTGGTCGATCATGTTTCCCCCTTAGGAGCGGATTTCTGGAAAGTATTCGAGCTTAAACCGATCAACCACTTCTGTTGGAGGCGTTTCATGCTATTCTGAGGTCAGCTCCGGTAGATTTCCCCAAATTGTGACTTTTTACTGATATCTCGACTTTTTTATAAAGCGCTCTTATAAGTGCCATCTGTCTATCTGTTGGTATCCGGAACCTTCCTTTAACATCACCACGGTTTAAAAAGACTGCGGTGATGAAAAAAAGATAAGACACTCAAAGACTCACTTAGTCAGAATCTTCCACTAATGGAAGTCTAGCACATGTAAAGTTGACTTGAGTCACGAATATTCATATCGGATTGCAGTAAGGCTTCACCAAACTCTTTTTTGCAGGAGAGTCAACCACTGCTCAAGGAAACCTAAGTCATTGGATTGCTTAAATTTTCCTGACCTAGGTCACGGAATGACTTGCTCTCTTCAGGGATGGTAAGCGATTTTGTAGTTAGGTTAAAATTTGGGAGAGAGTACAAAAAATGCTTTCATGAACAGCTAATGCAAAATACAGAAGAAGTGAACCCGGGAAGCACTGTCTCATGAACGGACCTCTCCGCTTTACCAGTCACGATCCCTGAAGAACCGTATTCGTTGGAATGGCGATCGAAAGCCAGTGAATGGAGTATGACTGGCTGATGACGGCTAATAAGTCAGAAATGGCCATTCAGGTCTCCATTGACATTGTCGGTTCCATATTATGAACATTAGCTACGCGTTGCTATGTGACCGCCTGTAAGGGCTCTAGTCTAAGTTCCAGGGCACAACGGAACGTAAATGTTCCTTAAGCAAATCGGCGAGCCGCACATTATCATCATAATCCCGATCGCAACCGACAAAGCAACGAGAACGTGGCTCAATGGGAGAGTGTTCGACTCAATTACCAAAGGTTGTGGTTTCAAATCCCAGGTGTCCCACACTTGGGATTGGGTATGAACGGCTGATGACGGCTAATAAGCCAGAAATAGCCCTTCCGGTCTCACTTCTCTTTGTCGGTTCCATATTACCAACAAATGCTACGCTTCGTTATGCGACTGTCTGTAAGGGCTCTAGACTTATTTCCAGTGCACAACGGAACGTAAATATTCCTTAAGTAGATATGCGAGCAACACACTATCATCATATTCCCGATCGCAACCGACAAAGTAATGAGCCCGTGGCTCAATGGTAGAGCGTTCGCCTCAATAATCAAAGGTTGCGTGTTCAAATCCCAGCTGTACCGCATTTATTATTGGGTTTGACTAGCTGATGACGGCTAATAAGCCAGAAATGATCATTCTGGTCTCCCTTGACTTTTTCGGTTCCATATTATCAACATATGCTACGCGTCGCTATGCGACCGCCTGTAAGGGCTCGAGTTTTAGTTCCAGGGCACAACGGAATGTAAATGTTCCTTAAGCAGATCAGCGAGCCGCACACTATCATCATATTCCCGATT
Organism: Schistocephalus solidus; assembly: GCA_017591395.1. Lineage (NCBI taxonomy): Eukaryota > Metazoa > Platyhelminthes > Cestoda > Diphyllobothriidea > Diphyllobothriidae > Schistocephalus > Schistocephalus solidus. Next base: position 4,041 of record WEDG01009901.1, on the reverse strand, counting down.
TCAATCGAAAAAGCAAAGAGCCCGTAGCTCATAGGTAGAGCGTTTGACTTAATAAAACAAAGGTCGTGGGTTCGAATCCCAGGTATCCGACTCATGGGATTGGGTGTGACTGGCTGATGACGGCTAATAAGCCAGAAATAGCCTTCCGGTCTCCCTTGTATTTGTTGGTTCCATATTATCAACATATGCTTCACATCGCTATGCGACCAACTGTGAGGGCTCTATTCTGAGTTCCAGGGCACAACAGAATGTAAATGTTCCTTATGCAGATCGGCAAGCCGCAAAATATCGTCATATTCCCGATTGCAACCGAAAAAGCAAAGAGCCCATAGCTCAATGGTAGAGCGTTTGGCTTAATAAACAAAAGGTCGTGGGTTCGAATCCCAGGTGTACCACACTTGGGATGGGGTGTGACTGGCTGATGACGGCTAATAAGCCAGAAATGGCCATTGGAGACTCCCTTGTCTTTTTCGTTTCCATATTATCATTATATGATACACGTCTCTATGCGACCACCTGTGAGGACTCTAGTCTGAGTTCCAGGGCTCAACGAAACGTGAGTGTTCCTTAAGCAAATCGGCGAGCCACACACTATTATCATATTCCCGATCGCAACCGACAAAGCGGCGAGCCCGTTGCTCAATGGTAGAGCGTTCGCCTCAATTACCAAATGTTTCGGGTTCGAACACCAGGTGTACCACACTTGGGATTGGGTTTGACTGGCTAATGACGGCTAATAAGCCAGAAATGGCCATTCCGGACTCCCTTGTCTTTTTCGGTTCCATATTATCATTTTATGGTACACGTGGCTATGCGACCACCTCTGAGGGCTCTAGTCTGAGTTCCAGGGCACAACGGAACGTAAATGTTCCTTTAGCAAATCGGCGAGCCACACACAAGTATCATATTCCCAATCGCAACCGACAAATCTGCGAGCCCGTGGCTCAATAGCATTTCGTTTGACACAATTAACAAAGGTCGCGGGTTCAAATCATAGGTGTACCACACTTGGGATTGGGTGTGACTGGCTAATGACGGCTAATAAGTCAGAACTGGCCATTCCGGTCTCCCTTCTCTTTGTCGGTTCCATATTATCAACAAATGCTACACTTCGTTATGCGACTGTCTGTAAGGGCTCTAGACTTATTTCCAGTGCACAATGGAACGTAAATTTTCCTTTAGTATATCGGCGAGCAGCACACTATAATCAAACTCCCGATCGCAACCGACATAGCAACGAGCCCGTAGCTCAATGGTAGAGGGTTTAACTCAATTACAAAAGGTCTTGGGTTCAAATCCCAGGTGTCCCAAACTTGGGATTGGGTATGACTGGCTGATGACGGCTAATAAGCCAGAAATGGCTATTCTGGATTCCCTTGCCTTTGTTGGTTCCATATTATCAACATATGCTACATGTCGCTATGCGACTGCCTGTGAGGGCTCTAGTCTGAGTTCCAGGGCACAACGGAACGTAAATGTTCATTAAGCAGATCGGCGATCCGCACACTATCATCATATTACCGATCGAAACCGACAAAGAAAAGAGCCCTTCGCTGAAAATTTGAGCGTTTTACTCAATTTATAAAGGTATCAGGTTCGAATCCCAGATGTCCCGTACTTGGGATTGGGAATGACTGGCTGATGACGTCTAATAAGCCACAAATGGCAATTTCGGTCGGTTTCATTTTATCAGTAAAGACTGGTTCAGCAATCTATGAGGCCAATCGGATCGCCACCGCCAAGGCCAAAAGAGTGGCACGAAAGCCACCATTGCCCCGGACCAACACCGCCAATCTCCAGGCCCTGCCAACATGCCCGCGCTGTCAACGCATCTTCCGCACCTGAATTGGCCTGGTTGGACATCTTCGGACGCAATGCACCAACAATCCGACAATTCCAATTTATACGTCAAATTCTGCCAACCCTCCTTCTGACTCCCCAACCCTCACTCCTGGCATCAATTCCATTACTCCGACCATCATAGAAACCACATCCATCTATTTATCGTCTGTTACCCCCACCACCGCAACCACCACCGCCTTCGCCTTCACTACCACCATCACCACCACCATCAGTGATGGGGAATCTCTCCTAAGCTGTACTCAATGCAACCGCACATTCACCTCACGCATCGGCCTGGTCGGTCACTTGCGAATACATCGTACGAAGACCGGTGAGCCAGTTCCTGGAACACCATCACACAGCAGAGATCGTCGCCACCACTGCCCTTACTGTCCTCGTGCATTCACTCATCGCATGGGCCTATTCGGTCACATGCGTATCGACAGTTCGACCGTCGATTTCGACGAGGTCCACCGTATGCTCCACACCAGGTGGTGCAGGGACGGTGACTTGCGCGTGAATTAGTTTTAAGTGATAGTAGCCTTGCGCTGCAGCTACCGCACTCTCCTCCTCCCCACCTGAGCCCGGTGTCAAGACAGAGTCAAGAAGACCGGAGATGGGAGAGGGCACTAGGTGGCTGGCGCGGCCGGAGCCGCCCTGGGCGTGCCACCACACCTGGCTCCGGATCCCACGGTGTGGGAGTGCCATAAAGGCCACATTAAGAAGGAGCCATTGCAACCTGACTCTCAGTCCGCCAGTCAGCCAATCCACACAAAAAACACATTGGGGCTGGCCACGCGGTCCGAGTTATCCCGTCAGTTGGCAACTCTTCCAAGCCACGGCTTTTAAGCGCACCGTGATAGTTTCAAGCGCGTCAGATTGTTTATAGTGAGGAATATGCGCTGAGCTGTCGACCTCACTTCTCCCACCCCACGAGTCAGACCACCGTCCGAGCCGGTCAGTTGCCTGATGTGGGAGTGAGCGCATTGGCTTGACGGATCGGCGTACCCGTCTTCGCGCGCCACAGCACGACCTGGCCCTCATAACGCACCACCAGGATTCACAAACTCAGAGGATATGGAGCAGCCATCGCCGTCTCGACTCCCAGTCCACTGGTCAGCCACTCGACACACAGCACATACACTGAGCCGACGGCGTGGTCTGGTGGAAGCGTCAGATTAGCAGACTTCCCAGCCACGGTTTCTAGGAAACCGTGATATACTCTGGTAAATGATGATTGTGAGGGTGTAGTCGATGATTGGTGAAGGTAGTGTGTGCTGATGCAGCTTAGCCTCCGGTGGTTTTACCGGAGGTTGTCGTGGAGGTGCATGTGTCCTAAGAGGCCCATGTGGTGTGTAAATGTGCGGGAGCAAGGAGGGTCAGTGAAGGCGGGCGCGTCGACTATATGTCGGAGCCCCAGGCACTGGTTCACCAGCCTCCATGCGATGGATTCGCAGGTGACCGGCCAGGCCGATGCGTGAGTTGAAGTTGCGGGCGCAGTGTGGGCAGAAATCGGTAGAGGCTGGGGCGATGTCATTCATGGTAGTGGGGGGTGGCAGGGCGCTAAGAATGGCAGGAGCGGAGGGTGTGAATGGTGTATCGGTGTTGTCGGCATTGTGGTGAATTCCGCTGTCATGGATGCGCATGTGACCGAATAGGCCCATGCGATGAGTGAATGCGCGAGTACAGTGAGGGCAGTGGAGGCGACGATCTCGCTGTGTGATGGTGTTCCAGGCACTGGCTCACCGGTCTCTGTACGATGTATTCGCAAGTGACCGACCAGGCCGATGCGTGAGGTGAATGTGCGGTCGCATTGAGTACAGCTTAGAGAGATTCCCCATCGCTGATGGTGGTTGTTGTGGTAGTAGTGAAGGCGAAGGCAATGGTGGTTGCGGTGGTGGGGTAACAGGCGATGAGTAGATGGAAGCGGTCTCTATGACGGTGGGAGTAATGGAATCTGATGTCAGGAGTGAGGGTGGGGGAGTCAGAATGAGGGTTGGCAGAATTTGACGTAGAAATTGGAATTGTGGGATTGTTGGTGCATTGCGTCCGAAGATGTCCCGACCAGGCCGATTCGCGCGCGGAAGATGCGTTGACAGCGCGGCATGTTAGCAGGGCCTGGGCATTGGCGGTGCTGGTGCGGGGCGCTGGTGACTTTCGTGCCGCTCTTTTGGCCTTGGCGGCGGCGATCCGGTTGGC
>WEDG01009900.1:0-37650 GCA_017591395.1 Schistocephalus solidus | reverse complement strand
TATGTTGAGCTATTATAGCTAACATAAAGAGCGATTCCTTTTCCGCAGACTCTCCTGTCCTTTCTTAAGAGATAATAACCAAGGATGGATGCTTCGTGTTCTCGAATATCTTCTAAAAACCACGTTTCTGCCAGGGCAATTATATCTGATGTTTTTTCTTAACAAACTTCCGGAGCTCACTCCTTTTATTGAATTGGCTCTGTAAATTTGAATACATGAACTATTTCGTCCGTCTTCTCGGCAAGGGCCAGCTCTGATGCTATAAGGTGTCTGCCAAAGGAAGGAACTCTACATCACTACGAAGTTATTTTCTCCTATTCGGAGCTATTGTTTGCCCTCTTCGGTCCTCCTATTCAGTTCTGACCTCGTCTCTTTAATATTAAGTCCTTCCAATGGTTCGTAATCCAGTTGAAAAAACACATCTTTGCATTGTTTATGGAGAACCATTCTACATTCGATAAGGCGTGAGGCCTGTACTTAATTTTTTTAGAACGATTTTAAGAGGCCATGGTGATGACAGTTCATGAGAAGCATTTGCCTTCCGTAGACGGAATGCTTTGTGCACGAGCATGTATTTTCCATCTTGAAGGACGTCATTTAAATATGTTCGGAACAGATCCAGGTCATGTCCTACTCTTTCCTTTTCAATCACATAACTAGACTCAAGAACCCTTTTTATGACGACATTTCGTTTTTGGTCAAGATGGCTGTATTTGACATACCCTCTGTTATCCTGCACTTCGTACGCGCGACCAAGAGGAACAGCGCGGTTCCCATCCAAGAAAGCACGTCGTCGCAACCCGTGACATGGCTTGCCGTTGAATTCATAACGAACACTAGCCCTTTCCCTCCATCCCTATCCTCCTTCCTTTTTTAGATTACATAAATGGCTTATTTGTTCTTGCAAGATCAAAGTCTCTGATGATGGACTCATTTACGAACCCAAAATATCAGACCAATAAACGTGCAGTCCGAGTGATTGCGAATTCATCTTCTTTTCAGCTGGAACCTTGGGATCATATATTCGCTTGCATTTGTGATCCTTGTCCAGCCTGTTTCACTTTCAGTCAAAACAATTTAGGCCGATCATTAAAGTCCACAGTGTTTGCTAATAAGGCTCGATATTCCCTTCTTTTAGAACTTCTAATTTCGGTCGACTCCCGTTCGCTAGAAATAATTGAGTGTTTTGTGTCTCCGCTATATCTATCTGCATTGAAAGGCAACAAGTGCACTTTTACTAGGGTGAAACTCACCAGCAAGAAAAGAATCGGTCGTTTGTCTTTTGAACCTTGGGCGTGGTTTTTGAAGTCGCTTCGTCTTCTAAAGGGTACCCGTTAAAAGTATCCATTACTTTGTTGTGTCTGGTGGGGTAAAAGGCTGTGTCTTCGACTATTATGGAATTTTATTTGTTTACCTGCAGCGTATTCGATCGTCTCCTAGAGACTGCTCGAAAGAAATTACTTTCCGTAGTCGATAGAGAGAGGCAGTTAATTGGATAGGGACTTTTCCTATCGCAGCAATTTTTCCCTCTTGCTATCAGGCGTGTTTTTCCACTTGGGTTTTCCCAGCGGCTGTACCCAAACCTAGGAAGAAAAAAAGCTCTTACAAATTCATGCTATAAAACCGGGCCGCGGTGCTATGTAGGATGGGGTGGGCAGATTTCAAATAGAATGTGAAGTGGCATCCCTTCGTTAATATGGTAACTTCCAACCTCCGTCAGAAAGCTTGTAAATCTTTTAGTTCACACCACCGGGTGAAGATATCCTCCTTCCCTCAGTTCTCGAATTCTAGCGTCAGTCATATGGGCCCTATCCTTACCGGGCTTACACCCTGTTACCTTGTCTGAAATACACTACGTGCGTGTGATCCCCCATAAAATTTGTGGCGTTTATGCCTGGGAAAATATAGTACTGCGTAAACAGTTTTGTTCGCACATCCCGCAGTCGAAAAGAAGGTCTATCCAACTTCAGGCTGCGTTTATTGCATGCGGTTATCATCAATCCTTATAAGCTAGTTAACAAGACATATAAATACCAGCTTTGTTAACATCCATACCAGTTATTCAGGCCGCATGTTAACTGACGTTTTATAGGTGACGTTAGCGAAGTGATGTTTATGTTCTTGAAGTGGCCTCTTTGTGCTCGCTTTCGATCTTAGCTAAAGATTACGTCCATTCCTCCAATTTTGGCTGTTCACTGTTTGCCAGTTTGTTTTTCGACTTGGTACAGTTTGCCGAATAGCAGTACATTACGTCATTTGCCTTTTTGATAGCCCTGCCATTACCTTCATTTTCAAACATCAAAAAATCTCTAATCTTCGGTTTACAGTCCTTGTGCTTTTGTACATGAGGAAGCAAGAAGTGTTTGAATATTTGGATAGTTTCTTTTCATTATCTTTGAACTACTGCCACATTTTGCATATGCGGTTACTTGGCCCCCGATCTGCTGCTCTTCTCCGTCGCCTGACGTCTCCGCCGCATACCTCATTCTCTGGTAGCTTTAAATCTGTGTCTATAAGGGTCATTTTCCTAAAGAAATCAAATAATCTGGAAAACCTGAGATGCCTTCGCATTGGCCGGTGGTGGCATGCTTTTGTGTAAAATAATCCCTAAAGCACAGTTGTCATTTTAAGCCGCTCAAACGCTGGCATTTGGGTTCTGCACTACGCCAACTTTTTTGCAGACTGATACAACGTAAAGCTATTGTATTGGCTACTAATGCGATTATGCCTTGGGTGGCTGACCTAGATTATGCTGTGTGGTAAGAAAGTGATCATGACTAATCCAGCCGGTCTCGATGATGCTTTGAATTGTACACCTGGACACATAACGATCTTCAGCAGTAGATCTAGAGATCTCCGCCCACTCTCTTCTCTTTCCGTATTCCGTTACTGGAGGAGAAAATCAGTCGAGATTCATATCCGCTGCCGCAGATCGTTATATGTCCGGCATCCTCGAGTCCAGCTGGAGCATTCACGATTACCGTCTCACCCTCTTCTACATCGACGACTAGACTACCAAGGATCCGACAATTGCATCTATTTCTTGACGGACCGTATTGAGTTAGGTTTCGAATGTACATCTTTGCTGCCTCTAGGTAAGCAGTGCCGCTAGCTCAAGAGCCACATCGATAAATTATAATGCAATGCGCACTGACGACCTAATAAAATTATCCCATTCCTCCCTGTGTGGCCCCAAATATCCTCAAGGTGTTGTTGCAATGAGTGCAGATCGTCTCACTCAAAACAGAGTCGGTGTACATCAGTCGCAGGACGATTGTCAGACAACGGTAGCCAAAAAGCGTCGGTTTTTGCTCATCTTCCACAACTTCAAAACCATCCAGAAGGGCTGCCAAGACGAACGCGTTGTCTACGTGAATCTGTCTGGCGAAGATATCGCGTCTGGCCAACAGACTGTAAGGATTGTAGAAGTTCTTCAACCAACATGACTTCGGGAAATAACTTCTTGCATAATATTTCTCTTTGACAAAGACTTTTCCTCAAGGTATTTGAAACGATTCGCTTTTTCATACTCGTAGCCATTACTCCTAAGGGGTACCTTCTCGTAGTCAGTAGTGCTCCCCGGTAACCGCTGCCCAACGTTTCTGGATAACCCGACTGATTTAGTGAACTCATTTACGCCTGAATCTACATCCTTTAAGCCAACTCAACTGCCCCTACTAAAGTGGTCCAACCGTTGTATTCGAAGTCAGTCAGCAGGCATCCGGTTGCGAACTCTTTTCCATCAGAACTACGGAAAAACTTTTCAGTGTAGTTAAACGAAGATGAGCAATTGAATGCAATCTTGTCGCACGATTGATCGAATATCAAACGTTTACAGGTTGTTATGGATAAGAATCCGAACAGGCATGAGGACGGTCGAGTTCCATTCATCAGGAACTATCTCGTCTCCGCATGCCCAATTAATCATTACGCAGGGCTTTTGTCCTTAAGAGCGCATGTTTCTTGTACAGCCTCAGTATTGCGTCGGTTTTTTTTCTGGGAATGGCAGTCACACTACTAAATATACCAAAAAGTAATACTCCGCTGGAGGATGAGAGGGCGAAGTAGGGAGCTGCTCACGTCGACGCTTGACTTTGACGGAGTTTTCAGCAGTAAATTTATCATTCGCACCACAAACAGTGTCAGAGCGCCAAGATTAATAAGATACCGACTTCAATTGAGAATTTTATTGTCCTCTCTAACCCGGACTTGACCCTAGGTGTCTGGTCAAATAACTGTTAAGTCCTTGAAATGATCCAGTTATTGCGGCACCACTGGGTGCCTCGCGGATGAAACTTTCGGGGGTGACGATTCGCTGCCGCTTTTCTCTTTAACGTGGACTGTAACACGAAATAGAATTTCTTTGCTCAGAGTCTCAACTCTGTTGGTTTGTTGTTATTTGGCTATCATGAAGCCAGTTACGAAACCTTGAACCGACTAGAATATTACCAGTATGGTTGGCCGTATGATCATCTTTTAAATTTCGCTTCCGAAGGCTTTGGCGACCCATCTATAACGCCCAAAACGGCCAGTAAGATGATTGTTGAAAATTCACTGTCGACTGGGCATCCCAGTCTCCAGCACCAATCAGCAGATAACGGTGAGGGATTCTTTCAATCATTTGTTTCTTTATTTTACTGGTCAGCATTTGGTATTAGTTCATTCATGGAGACAATAACGATTGCGGTAAAGTATCCCCTCTGTCCTACGTTAGTTATTCAGTGATGGTCCAGCTCCCACGCAGGTTGGGTATCATTCGCTTGTTACGAGTACACAATCGTGAGACCGCGTCTACCAGATGTCTCGCGTGGATCCCCGTGGTATAGGGTTAATTATTCGCCGATACCCGGGTCAAACAGCATGAGTCTGGCAACAGACTCTTGCCGTAATGAAGACTGCATGCTGTCAGACCTTTGGTATCTGAATCGAGGGACATTCACACACTAGCACCCCTTTCTCCAGGATCTGTTACCTATTGAGTAATCTAGGTTACATACTGTTCCCCGCGTCACTGCAGCATGGTTGTATTACACTTAGTTACTCTTTTACGTCGAACGCTTTCGTGAGGTATCTTGGAGATTTTGAGTATAGATAGCCCAAAAAGCCGGCCGAATTTTTTGTTCGAGGTTGCGTCTAGTGCCTAAGCCCAATAACCCAACAGCAAGGCGCAGTGATAGACACACTTATTTAATGGCGTTTCCCGGTACTGTCATCGGATTGTACTGTATTTTAAAAGGTGGTTAGCATGCCAAACCCTGGTCGTATGGGCCTTAGTAACACTGCAGTTCCTAGTTAGTGATCGTTTATTTGTCCGACCTGAGTTAATAAATACTTCACGTTTTGCTTTGCCTTCATTCCCCTTTGTATTTTTAGAGTTTTCCGTTTTTCACGTGTAGCACTTCACATTAGCTTGCAATTTCTGTCTGATGTATCCATACCAATAATTGTCACAGGGTGTGACACTGAACTTCAAAACCGAATAATTTCTACTCCCTTTGTCTATCCTTTTACGAATAGTTGACTGCTTTAGACATCATTCCTTGCAATCGCACTTCGAGCTTGACATTTGGGCAGTCGTTCTTGGTTTTTCAAGTAAATGCCACTTAATCACCGAAAAAAAGATGCGTACAGACGTCTCTAACCTGGATTTTAGCTGCTTATTTCTAATTTAATTTTACATTACGTTGTCCTTCCAAATATTCTTAGCGAAATAGGTTTGCATTTTAAGAACCGACGTGGCTAGGCGTTTTCGCCTTATACCATCTTGCCCATTTAGGCATGGTTCGTCGCCGCGCGACACCGAGAGCCAACAGGAGTGGCAGGAAATCGGTCGTTAAGCCTGTTCTGGAGGACAACGATGACAGGCGATTTGTAAAGCCCAATGCCATCAGTCCGCATCTCTTCTGTCCTATCTGCACGGAGGTGTTCAATCACCCATATCGGGCTCCTTGTGGTCACAGTTTCTGCTTCACGGTGCGTTGTCTGATAAATTAACACTTCCCAGCCTGATCCTTGGCTGGGAAACGCTTTCAAACACTGAATACGTTTTTTTCTTTTTTTCCTCTGTTGACGTACGCTTCAGTCGTTTTTTGTTCAGACTGGGAATCCTGAGTGCTGTCATTTGCGTTATCTCTTCTTCAGTGCATAGAACCATGGCTAAAGAGTAACAGCACCTGTCCGATCGACCGGAAACACGTAGTCAGAACCAGTCTCCACCACGACTTCATCTTAGAGAGTATAATTGGAGACTATTCGGTGAGTTACGCTCTTTACTCCCCCTTTTGCCTTGGCAACTTTATCCAGAAAGTATAGTCAGCTAGCCATGCAGGAAGTCGTTATGAGCCTAGTAATTGAAACAAGGCTGCCGTGAGAGTTTGTTGGCGGGCTTTAATTGGATGATTTTTCCTTAACGATATGACCATTGCAAAACTTTTCTTCGGTATATTGACCTCTAAGGAGTTGTTACGGAGTCCCTGAACTCTAATACTGTCTCTTGTATTCGGATGCTTTCTCGGAGAATTGTACCTGAAAATATTCTGTGCAGTTAACATTTTTTAAGGCTGACAATCAGTAGGTAGAAGCTCACAAGACCAGCAAATACTTTCCCTGATACTTGATGAAATCGTTCGCATTTGATCTGTTACGAATTCCAGCAGTGTGCATTACGCTTATCTACTTTATCTAAGAATGACTATGGCAAGTGGGAAACTCACACTGCCAGAAGGCTTAAAGAATTTTCTATCGTAAACTTAGTGATTTTAATTCTAGAAAACCATTTGCTCGGGCTGAAAATTGATCGGCCTTGTAAGTAAAGAAGGAGGGGCCGGGAGTTAATTCGTACTACTGCCTGGCATGGCTTCCAGAGCTCCTTAGATGGGGCGCCTAACTCGGACCCAAGGTGGACGAGTGTTTTGTGATCTTGTTTGATTTATAGTTCCTATGTCATTACCTTAGTAACTTTGTGGTTAACCGACCTGTGCCTCAGTTATCTTCTTTGATACCTACTTTCCACAGCAGATTTTTGTACGGCCATAGTCCTTTTTAGTTTTTTTCTTCGAAAGGGGTCCGGTAAAACACAGTCTTCAAGTCAATGTCGTGTGGTGCAATCGAAGAATCTACAAACTAAAAACGCAGCAGTTATTAACAAAATATTTTGCGAAATTGTGAGTGTAGCTACATTGGAGAAACTGAATTGCAGCTATCGACATCCCGGAAATGATCCTAGCTAATAACGCGAACACATTGGACAGCCTGGCCATGTACTCAGCTTCCGATAAATGTTCTAAACCCCATCGTCAGGCGTGGTTTACAGTTTTCAGTTTAATGGATTGGCATATTGGTCTGGCCTCGGCTTGCCCACGAAGACAATCGTAAGATGACTTCGGAGCGCAACGACTTTGATCGTGAGAAAGACCAGACACCACCCTAACGGGAAGACGGACTAGCCGTTTAGCTGAACAACCTCGATACCGTTTTCCAAACCCTTAGACGAGATATGTGACGAGGCATGGAAGTTGCCACGCCAATGTGTCGTCGGCAAACAATCAAAACAGCAGAAAGCGGCAACAATCAATACACCGCCTGCTAACCTGGGAAAAGTTTGAAAAACCTGTTCAGTTTTATTGTGCGGTGAAAATTTTAGCGGTCGAAGCTGTTCAAAGCGTCAGAAATTCAATACCCAATATCTTACCCCGCCCACTTCACCATCACCGGAAAACTATAGCTGGCCTGTTGCCTGGCCTTCGGCCTCTGTTCTCCCAAGCATGAGCTCTGTTTTCCCCTCATCTAGTTTACTGTTTCAAATAATTCTGTGTCACGTCCCCGTGTAATTTTAGGGTCTGTTCCTTCTAGCAGGTTTTCACGCATGTCCATGCGTCTACTTGTCTTTTGAATTTCACCTGTCTTCTGCAACCTCCATTCCTAATCTGAATTATCAAAACGCGCGCCGGTCCGATTCAAGCTATCAATTGACTCATGTTGATCTCAGGAATAATTACTTGTAACTCGCCTTCTTCTGCTAAGGCGCAGTCATCGGTGCATCAGACCTCTAATTTCAGCCTATTCTGTTAGCTTTTCCTATTTCGTTCTGAGAAATGTTATTGTTTACCAAACTCCAGGGCTTTCGATGGCTAATAGCAGGGTGCTTAATGCATTCGACGATTTGATCGGTAGGGAGTGTTTTATGGCCTTGTGGTTTATAGTTCTCACGGTGCTTTGACAACAGCTTTAAAAGGCTTACCAATCTGCATCAGTGGTCATGTTTGATATTTTCGTTCCAAAACTGTTTTTAAACGGGCGCTGTCCTTTTTGTTGTTTCTTCAGTCTTTGGGTTAACATCGTGTGGTGCAATCGAAAAATTTGCAAACTGAAACCGCAGCAGCTCAGAAGAAAAAAACATGTGGTCATTGGAACATAAAGTTTATTAGCCTGAAATTTCAGATTTTCGCTCGAACCCATTAGAAGAGGCAGACCCTTATCTGTGACTGTCTCTCATGATAGGTTCGAGTGAGAATCTGAAACGTCAGGCCAATTAACTTCTTGTTCCAGTGATCGCATCTTCTTCTGAATTGCTTCCTGGAACTCGGTTATTTGCTTCTACCGCAGCACTTATCTACAAATCTTTTGCAATGTTTGGAATTGTAAATATATAAGAGAAACTGAGTAAAATTTGTTGACATGCCCTAAAAATACTGCAAGCTACCTACGCGAAAGCATTGGACAGCCTAGCCATGTCTCCGGCTTCCACTGACAGTTCGAAACCTCATCGGCAGGCGTGGTTTTTAGTTATCAGTTTTATTGATTGGCATATTTTTCTGGCCTCGGCTTGCCGACAAAGATAATGGTAGGATGACATCGGAGCATAGCCAGTTGGACAGTGAGGCAGACCAGAGATCACTCTAAACTGACTAGCCATTTAGCTGAATAACGTGGATACCGTTTCCAAAACCCTTAAACGAAATGTTTAGCTATGCAGAGAACTTTTTACGTCGTTTTCGCGCCAATAAGTCGTCTGCAAACAATCAAACCAACAGAAGGAGGCAGCGGTCAATGCAGGCACTGCCTACCGAACCGGGAACATTTTAAAAATCCTTTTCGCCTTTATTCTGTGGTGCAAATTTTGGCAATCAGTAACGGTCAAAGCTGTTCGGAACGTGAGAAATGTAACATCTCTGTGCCAGAGATCTCACCCCGCCACCATCACCGTCACCGAAAAAAAAACATTACTGGTCTGTTTCCTGGTATTGTGTCTCCATTCTCCTAACCTTGAGTTACGTTTTTCCCTCACCTGGTTTACTGTTTCGAAGAGACGTATAATCTTGGATCACGGCCCTGTGTAACTATGGCGTCCGTTCCTTCTAGCAGGTTTTCACGCATTTCCGTGCGTCTACTTGTCTTGTGGTGGGGTGGTGGTGGTGGTGACCGCAGTCGTCGTTGTCTTGCCATCTGCGCAAGGTGGGTTGCGGAAGTGAAACTGCGGTAGATGCGGCCCAAGTCTGCCTCTCTATGTAAACTAACTAACTGTCAATGGTGGCCGTGTCAGGGACAGTGACGATTACTACTAGGCTCCCAAGGTGGTTATCTGCAACTAGACCGGTTAGATTGCCCTTTCATACGATGCGACATAGCAATCTGAACTTCACGGCCTACTCCGATCTCTGTAATTCCTCGATCATTTTTTTGTTTAATGGAGGCTGTTTATTTTATACTAAGCACAATCTCTTGCTGTTTTCCCCACTAAGGTGGCATGCCCCTGGCGTTCTCTAGGTTGTAGCTACGTCGGTGCTTTGCATCTTTTGGTGGCGCATAAGAAACAGTGTGTGATGAATCCTGACCACTTACCGGAGGCACTACGCGTCCGCGAACTGCAAGCTCTTCAGCGGGCCGGTAGTAGCAGTCAACTCTCGGAGCTAATCTTATCTGGCAGCACTAACACTACTACCACTACCACTACCACCACACCCATAAATGGTTCATGCTCCGCTTCGGCTGACGGTCCAACCGATGCCGCGGACTTGCCAGCGCAGACGTCGGGCGTTTTCGTCCCAGAGCCGAGAACTTTGTCGGCGGGTGGACAAGATACGGTCGGAGCAGATGGAGATGCGGCCGCTTCGCATCGGGCAATCAATGACTCCCTAAACATCACCAGCATGACCGACGAGGAAGAGGAGGACCTGCCGCCGGCACCTTTACCTAGTCTGCTCTTTCGACTCTACCAGAAGTCGGATACGGATAATCGCAACCTCATGTGCTCCTTCTTTAGCAGTGAGCCGGCGATCGCGGCTCCCAGACCGCCATCCAAGCGCCGGAAGCGAGCAGTGCCCATGAGTGAACGGGACACATTTGTTTTATAATGGAAAGGCGCGTCCACGTCACTGCCTCGATCCTCCCTCCCCCACTTCCCCAATATTTTGTCATTCCAAATGGCATTTCTGTGACTTACATTTCTGCAAGAAAGTCACGTGTACACATTCGCCCGCACTTACGTATGCACACACCGTTGCAGAGCATTTTAGCAATCTCATGGATACCTCATTCCCTTTTTATCTACTAACATCTTAATGTCATAATTGGTTAGTCGGTATGAATTTTATCTAAGCTCTTCATTTTTCACTTCCATTTTGTGTGTGTACTATTTTTCACTCTGACAAAAACACTGAAGAGCCTAGAATTTCTGAGCGTGCGCTTATGACAGTTCGACCGTCGATTTTGACTATGTCCACCGTATGCTCCACAGCATGTTGGTGTAGGGACGGTGACTTGTGTTGGTAAGATTTGACTTGCACAGCAATCTACCTCACTTTGTTTCACTCAATCATCTGAGCCCGTTGTCAAGATAGAGCCAAGGAGACCGGGAGATGGGAGAGGGCGCAGGCCCACGCACTGTGGTCCAACGAAACAAAACAGAATACTACAACACAGGGAGGGGTGGTTCGGATCCCAGCTCAGTGGGAGTGCCATAAAGGCCACATTAAGAAGGAGTCATTGCAGCCTGACTTTTAGTCTGCCAGTCATCCACTCCGTACAAACACATGCTAAACTGACCACGTGATCCGAGTTATCCCGTCAATGGGCAGCCTTCCGAGCCATGGCTTTTAGCGCACCGTGATATTTTCAAGTGCGTTTGATTGTTTATAGTGAGGAAGATGCGCTGTGCTTTCGACCTCACTCTCTCTCCCTCATCCCCAGAATCAACCTACCGCCCGGGCCGATTGGTTGTTTGATGTGGGAGCGGGTGCATTTGCTAACAGGGCCGGCAAACCCGTCTCTGCGTGCCACAGCACGACCTGGTCTCCTTAACGCACGCACCATGATTACCAAAACCGGGGGTGATAAAAAGCCATCGCCGTTTGACTCACAGTCCACTGGACGCACAGCACACTCTGGGCCGAAGGCGTGGTCTGGTGTAAGCGTCAGATTGGCAACCTTCCAAGCCACGGCGTCTAGGAAGCCGTGCTAGTCTCAAGTGTATCAGTCTGCAGTGAGTGTCATATGCGATGATGGTGCGAGGTGATGTGTGTATTGGTTGAGGTACTCTAGCCCGGTGTGGTTTACCACAGGTAATCATGGAGACGCATGTGGCCCTAATAGGCCCATACGATGTGTGAATGTGCGTGGGCAGTGCGGACAGATGAGTTGGGTGAGGCTCACACAGCACTTAATGCGGTCTCAGGACGTATGGTTTCTGGAGTTCAAGGAGAGCAGCGCACAACAAATGAATGTCTTACTTGTTCATGGCATGCGTTTTTCAACCTACACGGGTTGTTAACTGCTGCTACAGATGCACGCCGCCTCAACCACTGCGTCCCGTCACATCTTTTAGTTGCTAGGGTGGCAATCCTTGATTCCAACCGACACATGCATTGCCAATTGGAGCATTCTGATATTTGACCCGCACTCTTACACCTAATTAAATATTTGAATGCATTGCTCCCGGATTTTTAGAGGCCTAACACAATATACACCGATCACACCTGCGGCATGCATACGATTCACTGTGCCAGCGCAGTATGGGGACCAGGGCGTCATGCGTCAGAATTACGTGGGGCACTTGCGTTTGGTGTGATATGGGGAAAAGGTCAGCTGTGACGCACGCAGATGAGCTGTTAAACGGTATCAGTCACTGATCCGGGACAGTCGACTGATACATGAGGTTAGGTTCAATACAGAGATATAGTCCATCATCTTGGCAAATCAACGCTTCCCTATGACCTGACGTGCTCAAATCCATCATGATGCGCTTTCAGTGGTGGCTTAGTAGGCTGGTCACTGACAGCTTAACTCGGCACTGAAGGATCAGGTTGCAACGGATCTTTCCTGGTGTACTCTCCATGGTCGTCGCGCACATGAGATTCCAGACCCTCCGTAAATACCACCAAGCCCCTATGGAGCGGTGAGCGTGGCATGTGTGACAAGCGTTGACGGGCCGTTTACCTTATCCACTGCGCCCGCGTGCACCTTCAGGCGTCTTAAATTTGTCCTCGCAATCGGAGCACGCTGGGTGAGGAAGATGCTGTGCAAGTAAGCTTCACTATAAACGAATTTACGTGGTTATTGCTGGGCCCACCTCATGGACCAGCCGTGAACTATCGTTCTCTTCGACTACATTCTAGGCTGTATAGGGTGCGTAGTGTTGACTGGAAAGACTCCTGCCATGGCTGTGGAGCCATCAGGAAATCGGTAAGCCATACGAAGTGCTGGAGACGGTGGAACCTGTAGCTTTCATCATATCCTTTCCATTATCGTTGTGTTGGTCTTAGACGTTGGCTTCACAGACCTCACATTTGGGCCAAACTGTTACTCCAACATGATCCGGTTAAGTAACCAAGGAAACATGCTCCTCTATTTTTGAAACCCCCGGTTCCAGCAGCATACCTTTTCCTCTGATGGGTTTTGGAATATAGCAGCGGAGGTGTTTGAAGAGGGCAATGCCTCGGAGTCAGCACAGTACAAGTCAAGTCTCCAAACCTACCAACTTGAGTTGAGAAAGCCATTCGCCTCTCCTTAGAACGAAACGTATTGTAAAGGATTATGGTTTTTAGAATGAGCTCTCCAGTGTACCTCCGAATACGGAGGATCGAATCTAAAAATTTGAAGTTCAAAATTGTTTTTACTCGGGGCAATATCGGGGTCGTCTTTTGAACATTCTACTTATCAGGGGTTGCTTGCCTGTTTCCGTGAATTCTGTGTTCTGTTAGGCGAACCTGCGATCCTTTGGCGTAGTTCTAAATACTGCCGGTCGATGGCAGGCTAATTCTGCAGCCAGCTCTCTTATCTCCTTCGTTTGCGCGACCTCTCAGTCAAGGGCAAGACCGGTTATAGAGATGAAGCTATTTGGGCCAATTTTCAAAGTCCAAGTGTCTGTATGAGTAAGAGAAACGGAGAAGAAGAAGAAAGGATGGGGCGAAGAAGAAGAGACTGGTCGAGCACAAAAACCGTTCTTTTATTCCCCTGAACTTTCGACCCCGTAGAGAACTCCACCATGAGAGGTAAAAGCACCAACATAAAAAGTGACAGTTGTAGGGGGCTATTAACCAATCAAAGATCAGTGGCGCAGGCATGGAGGTTTCAACTGCTGGTTGTTTATGCCGGGGTGAACTCGATATAAAGATTGACTATGTGCTCATCCGAGGCCCAGGCCTCAACGAATTCTCGGTCTAAGAAGAAGTAGATGTGATCGCTGGGAAAAGAGCTTTATTCGCCTAACATTCGGCTTCCAACTCGAACCCATCATCAGAGACAATATCAGGTAGGAGTCACTTGTATCGGTAATTATTTGGGCGCGACGAGCTCTGATCGACCCGACAATGGGAAACATTTGCCCTTCGAGAGGCCTCTCCTTATGCGCAGCTTCGAATTCTCGGTCTCTCTTGTTTTCGGCGGGGAAGATTACCTTGGAGACTGTGGAGTTAAATTTATTATCCGTTTTGATGGTGTGGTCAGCCACTTGCAATCATTCGTCGCCCCGTTGCGCGGCTGGCTTATGCGAGACCCGAGCATGCGTTCAGGCTGACCTGTCATTCCTTGAGTTTCGTGACTCCGCTTTGAACCGGTGTGCAACTTCAACACTTCGCATCATAGTAATGCACTTGGTCGCTTTTGAGACGCCCTGAATGCTATGCATAGCGTGGTGGTGTTTACGTGTGGGTCCTCTAGAGTCAAACGTTTACGCGTAAGCTTATAAAAGCCCTCATGCCGAATTAACTGGTCGCCAATTCGTGGTTTGCTCTTGCCGACTTGATACTGGTTTTCTCCTAGAATACGTTCTGTGGATTATCGATATTTCGGGGGATCTTCGTAGATTTAAGAGGGTAGAGAACAGTGTTTAAGTGCACAGTAAGTGTTGATGAGTGCTCGAAAGATTGATATGGTTTATAAGAGTTTGTAAAGGTTTTATTAAGCTTTCAAATATATATGTAAGTACAGGGATATTAAGCTTTAAACATATGCATATACTACTTTGCGAGAATTGGAATTTCGCGGGGGTTCTCGGCACGTAACCCCCTCTAGATTCGAAGGCCTACTGTATAGCACGTCGTGCGTATCTTTTCTTCCGGTCTGCTGCAATGAGTCTGCAACAACTTGAAGAGTCGTTTGACGCAGCTTCGTTTGTGGGACACCGAATGGTTGTTGTGAAAGCTGAGGAGCTCTTTGGTGTCCGTTGACTTCCATTAAACCGTCGTCTCGATTTCGCCGTTGGGATTTCGCTTGATAAGGACTTCAAGTAAAGGTAGCTGCTGCTCTTGTTCTTCTGCTCTCGTGAAGGTTCCATTATGCAAGTTATGGTAAACTTGCAGCGTGTTCTTCTTAAAAATAGCAAACTTGTTGTCAACCTAAGGGCTCAAAGACTGGCTCATGTTGGACGAAGGCTTTGTCTTTGAGCCATCGAATGGTTATTAAATTTGGTAAGTTGTATGGTTTTCGTTGCATTCCTGTATACCGTCGTCTCAATTTAACTATTAGTTCTTCACCGCACCAACACAGCAAGAAAAAGTAGCTACTGCTCCTTTCCAGGAACGATTGTGGCCGTGCGATGCGGTCCACATTGCTGTCTACCCTTTCGAAACAGATAGCAGGCGTAGGTTCGCAGTCACCCCGGCCGGACACAAGCCACACCGAGAATTCCTTCAGGACTGGGCCTCGGATGAGCTCTTGGTCAATCGTTATATGGAGTTTAGGTCGGCAACCTTCACGCCAATCGTTTATTGGCTAATACCCCCTACAACTGGCACTAGTTCTGTTGCTGCTTTTATCTCTCATGATCGAGTCCTGTCCGAGGTCGAAAGCTCAGAGGAATAAAAAACAAATGGTTTCAGTGCTTGACCAGTCTTTGTCTTCTTCTTCCTTTCTCATGCAGATGCAACTCTCTGCCTGTGATCAGATATCCGGTCTGCTGATACGGTGGCGACAATATAGCTTCGCCACAAAAAAAGGACTACAGTTTAAGAGCACGCCAATGAACTGGTCACGAAGGCAAAGTCACGCTCAAGCTACTGGCGTTTCTCCTCCATAGTTTATACATTGATCCAGTCTAGACATTAAACTAGCTTGTCTGAATCAGGCGCTGCAAGCTGTCTGTTTGCCTCTCCACTCAGGGAATCTGAGACAGCTGTGGCATTGCAAAGCGGTTTAATGTTCTCCAACTTTCAGACAGCTCGGAAGTTGTAACAGCGGCGATAGACATCCCGAGATTATGTTTATAGCACAGGAAGACTTTCCGAAAATTAGGGCATTCGTCGTGGATTTTGAGTCTGTTGGCAACAGTAGGGAGCTAACGCACAGTGGACTCGTCAAAACACACAAGAATGCCTTAAACTTCCTAGCGATCCAGCACCAACACCGAAGGACACCATGCAGACCTAAAAGCAACTCTTAACGATTGCCGCCGAATTATGTCAGTACCACTGTTTAACTCTCGATATTCCCTCCATCGAAATCCGCAGGGGCCAATGCTACCCTGTAAGGCCAGCTGCTTCTCGCGTGTGCACTGAATTATAGCAATGTATATTTGCCTAGTATCGACCTCTCTCGCCCAAGGTAAAGACTGTGCTAAGAGGTTGGAGATAGGCCTGAACGTGTTGACGGTTCGATCATTAAAAACCCCGTCTGCGCGTGCCATGCCCCTGTTATTCAACTATCATGTCCACAGCACTCGCTACTGGGTGACGTTCAGCAAGAGCATTGCAACCAATTTTTCGGTCTAGGGACCAATTTATCTTCGGGTTAATAACTTTCCAAATCCACTAATTCTAGTGAACCTTCATATTGCAAATAGGCTAAACTGAGGATAGGTCGCCTGGGGCAACTCTCGCTCTATCTCTCCCCTGTCCGACCATCCAGTGCTGTCCATCTCGACTTTGCCATAAGGCAATGCCCACGGCGTTCATCCCTCCAACTGGGTTCATTCTTTCTTTCAAGATTTCGTCCCTAGGTGCAAAAAGGTAGTCAGTAACCTGGACAGGCTAGTTTTCACCTTCGTAACTGTCAATCGGGCTTCCTTCAAGACCGCCCTTCTATCACAATTACTTTTTTAGACTATCTTATGTCACTGACTGACTGTCAAGTGATCGATTCTCTGCTGGCGTTGCCATGACCCGTTCTGGAGTTAATTCGACCGTCTCAAACGGTAAGGTTCACCGTGGGCGTGGGACTCTGACTCGGACGTGAATTAGCAAATTTGCGCAACATCTGCCGCACTGACTGATGGACCTGCAGGAGCCCGTCTACCTGTGCCACACACATGACCTGGTTGTGGCAAAGAAGATGCTTTCCGTTTGCGTGAGAGCTGCCTACTGCATATTCCACCCCACAAAAATGAGCTGCACTAATGCAACGTCAATTTAAAAATTGAGCAAATTTCATTAATCGACCTGCCCAGAGTAAGTGTTAGGCCGTAATTATTGCTATAATTTGGTGTGGCACACGTCATTTCAGTTGTTTTGCATGGGGCAGAACTTCGAGCATGAGGTACTCATGACATATGTCACCATAATAGCGGATGCGAAATTCCGAGTTCCAAGTGTTTAAATGAGTAAAGAAGAAGGACGTTCGAGTACAGGAGCGATGCTTTTATTTTTTTCTGAGGTTTCGAAATCTTCCAGGTGTCCAGCATCAGACATAATACTTATATGGCCCCCAAACAATACATGGGGACAGGAACCGCCTGCCATACAAATGGCTTTGTGTTAGGGTTAGGGACATGAATTCAGCTTCGCAGGCGCCAAGATTATCCCTCACGCCGTAAGCGAGACGAGCCGCGAACTGACAGACGTCTGATCCTCGGACGGGAACACAATCAATCAATACACCGATCTGGCGAATACCTAGAGAGCCCTGTGTGGTCACTTCCAGACTTGAACCGTTGTTTGTCTTGTCACCCCTATAAGTGTAGCCCTTTTCTGTTACTGCTACTATCTCAGAAGGTAGACTTCTGCACGCATTCAAACCTCGAAATAATAAGCAGATTGTTCCGGTGCTCGACCATTTTTCTTCTTGAATCAATATAATAAATTTTACTTGCTTGATAATATAGCAACAACTAAAATTCGTGGTTTGGAAGACTATCAGCTGGAATGAAGTGGGCCTGGAAGGCGTAAAGCACAGACGCAAGTCACTACCGCCTTAACTGTTCTGAACTGCAAGTTCTGGTAGCTGGAAACACCAAAACTATCGCTATCGGCGCAATGGTCCCAAGCTGCAAAATATAAATTAGGAACTTTTGGTCCGATCCGAAATTCTCAAGACATGTGACCTATTCAAGTCAAGAGTTTGAACACCATCATTTGAAAGAAGTGCTTGTTTTTCCGATGAATCTGGTATTTTGAGAATTTGCTTTAGTCAACATCAATCCTCCTGGTTATGCAATAGTTCCTGGAAATTACCTTATCGCCTCTGTTTTACGGAGCTATTCATATTTCAACCTCTGATCCTCTTCATTTACATCATTATGTTGCTTGCTGTAATTTGAGGGTTGGAAGAGCTCTTTTTTGAGTAAATGCCCAGTATAAGCCTATTGTCACTTCCCAGACATTGTCTACAATTGCCGCCATTCAATTTATAAAAAAATAGGTCTGTAAACTTTAGCGGGCAGCCATGGACCTCTCTCATCCAAAGTCCCTCACAGTACACACCAACCCGCTCAACACCAGACAACATAAAGCTCAATCTCATTGAAAAGGCGTTGGCACTTATCAAACGGAATTTTCGGAATACAAAAAACATGTATCCCCTCGTGCCCCCTCGTTGAACAACTGCTTTCCGCTGGATTTTATAAGTAGTCTATCACAGCGGCAACTGTCATGGGTGTATATTGGTGACTACGACCCCCCCCCCCAATACCGCTTAAGAGTAGTCAAATACTCAAAGTCTTGTTTTAACAGGATGCGCCGGACGCGCGCCGCTAGCCGGCCTGTCGGTTAGTGCCTGTCAGCGTTTCCGTTTCCAGGCGAGCCAGAGCCATGTTCACGTTCGTCTTGGAGCTGATTGGTCAGCTGCTTTGCAGCCTGATGCCGAAAAATGGCAGACTCACAGAGCGAATGTCCGAGCAGAATGAAACGCCACGCGACGTGTCGAGAACAGAAAGTCCTCATTGAACTGATATCCAATCAAATGTAGCTACCTATCCGCACCTCAGTGACTCATCACGCACGCAGCTAAACTGTCCATCAAACATCCGCCAAAGTGTCGAGGCAGCGAACAAAAAAATCGATCAGCCCAAGGCCGAAAAGCAGGCCATGGCATGGCACTTCTGTTTGAGTAAGTGCATTTGACGCTTTGGCAATGGTGAGGCTACCAATCTCTCCTAAAAGTCAGCTCATGAATAATGGTGTTCCGGTGTCCGTCTTCTCCAATTTTCAGCCTGGATGTATCAACTTTTCCAAGCTTAGTGAAGAAGGATGTACCAAAGAAGTTGACGTCTGGTTAACGGACAAGGGCGCAGTGAACAATGGAGCGGCGGTGTGGGCCGACCGTTGTCAGTTCAAATTTTGTTATATTAGCACAAGCACGGTTAGCCCACACAAGGCTGTTCTACGACCCCCCCCCTCTCCCATGTATAGACTACTTTCGGTGCATACCTGCACGCCGTCTCAGACGGGGATCATCATGTGATACCGATCGCCACGTGTGAGGTGGCCAAGAAAGCCATCTGATCCCGTTATAAATGGGATGGTGCTTCTGACGAACTCGCAAGGGCGCAACAGAATTATTGAAACTATGATGTTTTGCCCACTTTCCGTCCCTGGAAGCCAGGAAGAGGTGAGAGAACCTTTCAAAATTGTTGTTGAGCGCTTTTGACTGTCGGTATCTTAACTAGCTTTATGAGGCGTCGGACTAGCTTTCATATTGTAGACTTTTCTCAGATGCACACAGTGAGCCTGCATGATCCTGTAACGTTTCAAAAGATTTTATTTCGTCTGTGGTCCACTGCAATCAATGCACCATGCGTCTTCTTTGACACGGCTTCATTGCAAATGCTTCAGGTGGCAAACCGCCTCAACCTCTTGCAGCCACATTGACCCGCAGCTACTTGACAGACAGTCATAGCCGTCTATACTGCGCACCATTGAACAGACTCATAAAGCCCGCTGAACTCACAGACTCTTTCGCGTGATTTTACACCACCTACTCCAACCAAAAATGATAGCCCCTCCACGTTTTCTACAAAATAAAGGTTCAAACAGGAGGAACGATTAGGAACCCGCCTCCTGAAAAAACGCGTGGCCTTGAGGTAAGTGTTGGGTAGCTTATGTTTAGGGATAAGATTGCGTTTAGGGATTAGAAATGTTTCATAAATTTTGACATCTTTCATGAGCTAGGTTAAATACTGTAAGTCTCACAGTACACTCACTGCTGACGCTGATTTATCTACTCTTATTTGTTAGGAAAATTTTGCGACCGTCTCGTGCCGGGCTCTGAATGAAAGTGTGTTGGAGGGCTAGCAGTGTAGACGAACTATTTGACCATCGCTGCAACACGAAACTAAAGATCGACCGTCAATTCCGATGAGGTCCTTAGCGTCCTCCACAGCATGGTAGCAGAGGGATTGTGACCTGAGCGTGAACTAGATTATAGTGATAGTATACTTACGCAGCATCTACCGCACTCTCTCTCCCTTCTCCATCTGAACTCGGTGTCATGAACAAGTAAAGAAGACCAGAAATGGGAGAGGACGCAGGTGGCTGGGGCAACCGAAGCCATCTCTCAGCGTGCCGCTACAAGTTGCTTGGATCCCACGCAATGGGAGCGCCATAGAGGCCAAAGTAAACAGGAGCCATTGCAACATAACTCTCGGTCCGCCAGTCAGCCGCTCCACACAAACGCACTCTAAGCTGACCGCGCGGTTCGATTTATCCCGTCACTTGGCAACCTTCCAAGCCACAGTTTTTAGTGCGCTGTCATAGCTTCAAGCGCGTCAGGTTGTTTGGAGTGAGGAAAATTCGCTGAGCCGTCAACCTCACTCTCTTCTCCACTCCTAGAATCAGGCCACCTCAGAGCTGATCATTGGACTGGGGCGGGAATGGGCACAGCTACTAATGACCTCATCAGGGCTTTATTTACCGCCTGCATCCAATCAGTGGAATGACACACGTTGATTGGTTTCGAGCGCCCGTCAGACTGGGGCCAAGATACAGGCGGTCCCAGCAGGAGCGTAAGACGGACGGCGTGAATCAGCGTCCGCGCCGGCCGTCACGGGAGCCGACTGCCTCGTCCAGGAACGGCGACTAAGCGGCGCGCATGGGACCGGACTGCCGCAGTACCCCTCGGCTAGACCGAAGGCAGCCTGCAGCGACGCTGAAGGCATGGTTCAAAGACATAGATTGAACATGCCGGGTATATGACTTCGGCTGCTTCTGGAATAAAGAGGAGGCTACCTGGGCTTCACAATCTGAGCATTCAGGTGCGAGATGGAAACTCAGGAGAGACTGGGGAAGTTATGAGGCGGCAAGTAGTAGCTTTGCAAAGCCCTGCAACTCTGTTAACAGTTCGGCCATCTGAGTAATTTGTTCTCCCGGAAGGCAGCCATAAACGGGTGCCAAAAAGGGTGCCTTGCTGGGGGAAAGTTGTCCATGGATAATGTCTGATCATTTCGTGGATTGGGAGGGAGTATGCTTGGCGTTTCCGAGGAGTCACCACTTGTCGAAATGGTGATCAGATGCGAGAGTTCCTCATGTTCAAAAACACAAAATTTCTCAATTCAGAGGTCAGGGATGACAGATTTTGTTGGACGACCTTTTACTCAGATAAAAGAGTGCACAGGAAACTCGCCAAGCGGCAAAATGTTTATCCAAGCTTATGCGTGCGTCAGTGTTTGCCACTGACAGCAGATTCTCTAGCTCATAAACTCTTGTCTATTTATTGAGTTCTGGGTGTTATCGGACGTTCCGTCCAATGGCCTGACAATATCGGAGAGCGTTCTGGAACCTTCTGGCCTGCAACATGGTTCGCATTGATTGCTCGCATCTAACGCTGGAAACCCCTCGCGGAAACTTCTCGAAAGTTTGGGCCGCCCGCGTTCGTCAGTGCTTCACGCGTGCTCGGTGCAGCGGCACACACTGATTGGTCGCCTGGTTTCCTACGCGTCTTTCTCAGCCGGCTTGGCCTGTTTCGTCATGCGTCATCACGTGCCCTTTCCGCCTTGGGCCGCGACTCGACTACAGTTTCCGTCTCCGTAACACCTCCCGCTTTTGAAAGGTGGACCTCATATCGTTTCTTCTTCAGGTTCATGATGGGTTTTTTCCGGCGGTTGTGTTTTTCTATGGTTCTTGCCGAAAGGAGATGGTGTTGACCTTGTGTCTACTTTGGGGGTTGGGACCTCAAAAGTGTCACATAGCAAATCGAGGGCTATTTGGCCATCCGTGGTGAACCTCCGTGTATACTGGTTCGCATGCCGTTTAATTATCCCCGTTGCCGTTTCCACCTAGAAGGCAGCGCCTCTCGACTTTCTGACAGTGTCCTCTACCCACTGTTTCTTGCCAGGGTTGTAATTTCGGACAAACACCTCTTCTCCTTACCGAAACAAGTCTTTTGGCTGTTGGGAAACGCGAACCTCAGGTTTTGGGTACTGTTGTCGTACATCAGGTTGTCTGCCAAGAAAACGTTCGGCTGGTGTTTGACCACCAAGCTCATTTTATCGGGTTGTTCTGTAGGTCAAAAGGAACGTGTTGAGGTTGTCCATTTTAACCCCTGCGCTCCACATCTTTCTCATGGCTCTCTTGAATGTGTCAAAAAACGTTCTGCTTGACCGTTCGATTGTGGATGAAATGGCGGTTACGTCACATGTCGGATTCCCCATTTCTGGACCAACTGTCGGAACACTGATGACGTAAACTGGGTGCCGTTATCCGTCACAATCGCTGTGGGGATGCCATATCTGGAGATAAGTTCTTCCATTTTTTTGCTGTGATCTCGGCAGTGGCGTCCACGACGTCAAACAATTCTAGCCACTTTGACCACGTGTCGATGACTACTAGAAATATTCGGTTGAAAAATGTTCCAGCGAAGTCCATATGGACTATAGTCCACGGCGAAGAAGAAGAAGAAGAAGAAGAAGAAGAAGAAGAAGAAGAAGAAGAAGAAGAAGAAGAAGAAGAAGAAGAAGGTTGTTCGTTCACCGGAATCATGGCTTTATTCGTCTGAGCTTTCGAACTCTTACCGGAGTCCATCTTCAGAGATAAAACAGCAACATAAGTGTTCGAAAGCTCAGACGAATTAAGCCCTGATTCCGGTGAACGAACAACCTTCTTCTTCTTCTTCACTTATGCACACACCTGGAATGCGGACTTTCGCCTCCATTCTAGTCCACGGTCTCTTCACCTCCGGCCATGGCACGAATGGTTCTTTTGGTGGGTTCTGATCGAAACTTCCACAGGAGCCGCAACTTCGAACTAAAGATTCCACATCGTTATCAATTCCTGGCCAATATTCGTACCTTCGGACCAGTTGTTTCATACGAGTCATACTCTGGTGTCTGGCGTGAAGTTCGCGTAAAACTTATTGTTGATGTTTGGCTGGAATCACCACTCTACCATCATACAGTATACTCTCTTCGGTGATGTATAACTGCTCCTTTTGGTTCCTGAATGACCTTATAGCTGGATGTACCTCATCTTCATTGGGCCAACTGTTCCGAATAAACTCCTTTACAGTCTGCTGTTATGTTTGCCCTGATATGTTCGGCTGTGAGGGGCACCTGCCGGATGACGCCTCTGAATTCGTCGTTTTCTTGTATCAAAGTTCTTGCGACCACCAAATCTTCCGAGTTTTCGTCGCTTACGCTCAGTCGTGATAAAGCTTTTGTAGCCCCTAACGTCTGAGTGGGCACGTACTGAATTGTGAAGTTATCACTCAGGAGGATGGTTCTTCACCGTTGTATCCTCTTCACCGCGTACTGGGGCACGCCACGATTTGTGCCCAAAAAAAGTTTAGTGACGGGAGACATTTCGTCCTCCAGGACGAAATGTCTCCCATAAATGAACTGATGAAATCGCTGTACTGCAAAGATGATCGGCAGTGCCTCTTTCTCGATTTGACTGTAGCTTTTTTCTGCCTTTGTGAGGCCAAGATATTTCCGTCTGAACCCTTCTGAAGAATGCCGCCTAGGCCAAACCCAGCTGCATCCGCCTGGACGATTGTTTCTTTATCGGCTTCGAAATTCGAGGGCACAGTTGACACAGTAATCTTCGTCTTTATACTATCACACGCTTCCTGACAGTCTGTAGACCAGTCCAAGTTAGCATCTTTTGCAAAGCATCATCTGCATGTGACAAACAAGAGTTCCCGAGTCCGCGCCCATCCTTCCCAAACAAATTCGACATTACATCATTCTTGTCCGTTTCCCATTGCCCACACCGTTTTCGGTCTTTTGGCACTTTTTCACATATTTGTTTACGCCTTTCGCTCTTAAATTTTTCCTTTCATTTGGCAATTTAGCTCTCCTATCCTACTTTTTAATGTCATAGGTGTTACGTGCAATTCGTGTAACAATTCCTTTCTAAATTCCTGTCAAGCAATCCATTGGATAGCTGAGATTACAATGTGTGACCCAACATATGAAAAATGCCGAAATTTGCGAAAGATTGATAATTACTCACAAACCGGCATTAACGCATGTGTCAAAGCTTTGAAGTATTAACAATCAGTCTTAAGCGCATTTCAAAATTATAGAAAATGTGAAAAGTATTATAATTTTGTTGAGAAATGCTATCTCTTTCAAATAGTGACAATTTCTGAAAACGTGAAAAATCACTGTAAATGTGACGAACAAATTAAAATAAAATTTTCAGGTGATATCATAAGCATACCATTTTGTGGATATTAAGAAAACTATTCTTTCGTCAAATTTATTTATTAAATCTCTGATATTGGATTACAATGAGTTTCAGATATTTCTTCAAATACCGGTGAATATTTCAGGATTGTCACTATTATCAATCGATTAACAATAAATTTATATCCTGTTCTATGTGCACAGAGATACTATGATAAAGCGCACCAACTAAAAGCGACTACAGGTGTGTTACTCACCCGTGTGTGTGCCAACCTCGAAGTCCTCGGCCGCTACAGATACTGTGGAGATTGACAAAAGAAAAACATATGTGATAAGATACTTCTTTAAAGCATTTACCGAATTAGTGAGCTTTTAGATAATCCATCTAATGGAGCTGGCCGTTTGCGTCATATTTGTAGATTCAACTAAACATGAAAACTCATTGATGAAAAAATGAGAAAAATGAACGTCCACAACAAAAGTCGACAATTAATATCCCTAAGATCAATTAAAAAAACGTGTTATAAGAAGGTACCCGAGCGCAGTAATTTGATACTTCCCTGACGAATATATGCGGACTTCACCTTTTTCTAAAGTTAAATCAAGGCAAAAATATTGAATTTTTATCGGTTTTGTGACTTCTCTGAAAATAGGGATACATTTTCGGCTGAAAATGAAATAATTCACTGTTCACTTTACATTGGAACGTTTTTTGCTAAATTTTGTTAAGTTCAATGTGCCTTTATAGGACTGCAAATACACAACAAAGTATCCGAATATATAATAATATTTTTTGAAAGCTGCTAATTTCTATCCATTGCATTTCTCAATTCCGGATTATTGGAAACTATATTATACAAAAAGTGTCCCATCGCATACTTCCAATTTTACATAGGTGTTTTTTGTCAATCTTCACAGTATCTGTAGCGGCCGAGGACTTCTAGGTTGGCACACACACGGGTGAGTAACACACCTGTAGTCGCTATTAGTTGGTGCGCGTACTGAACAGGGTCGCTTAGCACCATGCCGAGCACTCAAACGCAACGGTCATTAGAAGAAACGACAGAAATTTAGGAAATGGATTCTACTAATAAGAAAGATATAAAGCTATGAAAGGGTACAATATAAATAAGGAAGGGAGCGTTACATGTAGATATTTCCCGTATGGAGTGGGGGAAATTCTGTCATGTCCGTTGGATAACCGGTTGGAAGTGCAACGCTGTGGGCAACTGCAGGGTCTGTGTGAGGGGATGCTGACATTGAGCGGGAGATAACGATACGATATAGAGTTACGGTAACCGTAGGGACGGGGCTCAGCATTTGAGAGTTTAAGGGGGCACCGGCATCTTCACCGACAATCGATCACTCCATTCCCCCTCCGGGATCCGCGCGAAAAGTGTTCCCATTCCATTCAAACAATTCTGTCGGAACTGTGGTTCGTTACAGTCCGTTACATATCTTGTACGTATTTTGTTGCTGGTTTTCTTCTTCACCGTAGTAAAACAAAATTACTGTTAAACAAGTTTATTCCTGCGTTTTTTGGCAAAAACGACAGCAATTGGCACAAAATATTTTTTGAAGCTGAATTCATTTCTATTTTTGTAAAACAAAGCGATTCCTTAAATTTGCCTGCATCAGATTTTCGTTGACCTAAGATTACGTTTTCCATTTCAAGAAGAGATTTATTTGAAAAAAACTGTACTTATATTGATGTTCTTTTATATCACCAACATCCACTCAACAAACCACATAATGGGACCAAGTGTACCCTTAACAACTAACTCAACTTTGAGCACACATTGTATGAGTTAGGTCACCTACAGATTCCGGCGGACAACATCTGAACACCATGCTACTTGCACCAGGCAAACACCGACTGGCCCTATGTAGTCCAAGGCGGTCGCAAGTTCAATTTCCAAGGCTGCTAAGCAAATGCAGA
Organism: Schistocephalus solidus; assembly: GCA_017591395.1. Classification (NCBI taxonomy): domain Eukaryota; kingdom Metazoa; phylum Platyhelminthes; class Cestoda; order Diphyllobothriidea; family Diphyllobothriidae; genus Schistocephalus; species Schistocephalus solidus. The sequence continues at coordinate 11,446 of WEDG01009900.1, read as the reverse complement.
CGTCTACTCAACGAAATTAATTACCGACAATGCAAGCATAGATTTCAGGGTGACAGACGGTTATGTATTTCAGTTTTGTCAAATAAATCCTCGCTTTTTAATCTTCTGTCTTTGGTTCTTAAGTCTCTCATCGTCGCTTTCATTTTTATTTGCAGTAAGATTGAAAACCTTCGGCCTGTATACCTTGGAAAAATGACTTCTTTATGTCACACATGAATGATCTTCGGGGGTCCCGGTCAGGATTGAAGACTAGACATTGGCCGGAGCTATCCCCATCCGAGGTTCTTTGCTACTACAAAGTCACTGATTGGTCTATCTCTGAGACTGGGAACGCCGAATCACAGAAAACTCTAATGACTGTCCTACCTGCGATAGAACAGAGCAATTTTTGCGATCGCATAGGATTCTCCAGATATAGGGGTCTCATTATCCACTGCGCTCATAGCTCTTAAAGAGCTGGTCACTGCACTTACGGCGTTGATGGCCTCTTCAGAGCCTCACAGTGAGATAAATCCAATTACACGGCTCCTAAATATCTGTACTGTAGGGCAGCATGCGATGACAGCACGGCTATTTGGCGGGTTAGAATGACTGGTGGGGTCGCACTTCATGAATTTTTGACTGCGACCATTTAACTGTTTATGCCATGCAAGTGGAAAAGCTACTGTGGCAGTAAATGGATCTGCGCTAATTGCTATAGTCCAGATAAGCGGGTAGAAAAGATGTTCCGACCATCACGCCACCTCAGACAATTGCCACTCCTCCCCCGCCTTCATGTCAAGAAAGGAATTGATATTAGCTAATAAATACACCGGTGAAGTTTCCGGTTTGTAAGATAACTGAAAACAAGGGAACTTCAGACTAATGAGGAAATGTTTGAGGTCGTTTGGGTCCTGGGCATCGGTGAGTTTGAAAGCTGGGGTAAGTGCCGTTGTCAGTCGTTTTAATTTTTACCTGCAGAGAAACCGTCCCTTAGACGCCTAGCTCAGACCATACAGCGAGGGCTTGTGCGGGGAGGCAACGAATGTATAACGTACAGGCGGTTGCTGAGAAAAGGGCTATTTTAACCCTCTTTGCCTCTATGAGTTATGATACAAGACAACAAATAGGCTTTTGACTCGACAGAAGTAGATCAGCTCACCGCAAAATCTAACTTACCTCAGCTTAATAGGCACCCATTTATCCATACAAACTTCCGACGATTTGCAGAAATTGTTATTTAGTTATAATAACTACATAATAAGTATATATATATATATATATATATATATATATATATAATTTTATATGATATATATTTATACTTTTTCGTACTAAACTACAAATTAATTTATAAATACGACTCCAAATAAAAGCTCACACAGGATAGGAAATCCTACGACAACTTATTTCAGGGAATAAACTAATAATCCTAAGTGATTACTTGTAACGATCGTTTTCTTGAATTACACAGCTTCTGTTTTGTCTAGAAGACAGATCGCGTAGGACAACAAAGATGTACGCCACAAAAATAGTGTACTTCAAAACATCTGACATAAATATACATGGCACTTTGAGCATTTACTGAACAGCACAGAAGAATAAAGGCAAAATAAGTAAAACAACAATAAACGATGTCAGCAAAACAGCTGTAATGCGAATGCGGCTGCCTTTGCCTAGTAGTGGTATTTGGAACGCGTCTTCCGCCACTGCTTCCATCAGTCATCCACAAAGCTAGAGAAGAACTGAGAAAAAAAAGTTCAGCTAGATAAGAGGAGACTAGTTTAGAAAAACGAATAGAGAGAAAGCAAAAACTTTGACTGCGGTGACGCAGGTAGCATAAAATGGCAGATGTTATGACCTACTACTATTACAACTTCTATTAGCACTACCAATACTACTATTGCAACGACTACCACTACTAATACTATTGCTGATATGACTACTGCTACTACTAATACCACTACTAATATTACTACCACTACCAATAATATTACTACTAATACTACCACTAATAATACTTCTGCTACTACTAACAAGACTACTACTACTACTATTATTACGACTACTAATCGTATTACTGATACTACTTCCACTACTACTATTATGATTACTACTAATAGTATTACTGATACTATTACTACTACAAATACCACCACTATTACTGCTACTACTACCAATACTACTATTACTACGACGACTAATACTGCTAATATTAATAGTACTAATATTACTACCACTACCACCAGCAGTACTATGGACAGTGCTACAGTGGTTTCCAACAGTGTCCACCGCCAACCTGTTTCCCACATCAGGATGGGCGCAGTGATGGTGACTTTCACGTGAAGTAGTTTACAGTGCTCAGAGACTTACAAAGCAACTATCTGATGGCTAACAAAAGAAGCTGTGTGAAAGCACTCTTCAAACGGATGCAGACTCATTGCAGGAAACCGAAGGTAAAAAGTACGCGAGGCCGGATATATCCGCGACCAATTTATGCGGAATGGCTATCATTTATAAGCGTAACTTTGTGTTGCTATCTCTGACGATGGACTCCTGCCCGAGTTTAAAAGCTCAGAATAATAAGGAAATTATTCTCGTACTTGACCAGCCGGTTTCGTCACGGTTCTCGATCAGTCGTCATTCTCACTCAGTGCCATCTATGGTTATACGGTTCAATGTACGAAGAAACAATGTGCATATTAGTAAATGGTGGTAACCTTACGTGCACAACTCACCTTTTCAGGTTCTCCGTGCTTTACAACCAAACCCGAAGAACTACGAACAATGTTTTGACGATGGCCTACATCCAACACGGGAACACTCAGCCGACCGGAGCGGGTTATTGGTAGTTTACGAACATCAACTACTTCACCTACGCAGGAATCGATGAGGAAAAAGTAAAAGAGACCGGTAGGGGGAGTATTTTAAGGACTCAGAGAAAATTGAAAGACTTTGTCACAAAAAAAGATACGGTGAGAACTGCGAAACTTATTCCAAATTGTACAGGGCACAGGCAAGGATGGCGAACATGACGCCCAATTTTACTGCCTCGAAGAGAAGTGGACGGCACGAGAGGTAATCGAAGTGTGGGTATCCGATCAACTGCCACTGCCCTCCTTCACTCGGCTGAAGGACTTCAACCGCGTCCGTGATTAGCGCCTGCATCCAGGAGGAAGGGGGTCAATGCATTCATTCGGAGGGACACGACGAAGTTGCGATTGACAAGGCGCCAAAAATTTTGTCGTGCGTATTAACCCATCACGACTCACAGAAGGAGTCCGTGCTCGACTCTTGGGGGTCTTTGCGACCAGCCGATCTTGCCACTATCTGTGCTGGTCGAGAGCACTGCTGGACGGCTGGGAGCACGAATGGGTGGAGGTGGCAGTAGCAACAGCGGGGGAGAAACTGGAAGGCGGCTCTACGATCACGGAAAGCGGCGGTCGGAACCGAGATAACTGCAGAGGTCTAACCCAAGGTCGCATGCTCGTTGGCGAACTGAGTGCTGGGAAAGCGCATACGAGTCACACAGGGTCACGGAAATTAGCAGTCGGAACCGAGATGCTTCCTAAATTCGTGTGCTCATGACCGAGTTGGGTATTGGGAAGGGAATTGTGAGCATGTAAATGCAAAGCAGACAATTTGGTATCTTCAGCAACTGTATACGACCGGAAGGCACGTACTATGTCAACCGCGCTTATAAGATCAGATCTGAATCGCAGCCACTGGTTAATTCCGATTGGTTGGAGAAGCTGGTGAGTGGCGCAATAAAGAAAAGCGGAGGCAAGGTTCAGTTGAACTGTCACAAAGACCGGAAACAGTGGTCTGCCATCATTCAGAGGACCGAAAGACTGGAGCCGCATAACCTAAGAACTAGCCGCACCAAGTTTCATCCCCTCGGATCAACTGTAAAACACACCTAGTACATAAAAAAATCGCGTTAAAGCCTCAGTCTCGAAAGCCCGCATACGTCTGGAGTAGAGAGTACAAAAGAATAGAAGGTGCGAACAGCCCCACAAAGAGGGCGAGAAAGTCCCATTTTCAGCGCAGCAAACCTGTAATACATGAAAGTGAAGTCCAGCATGTGACATAAACCTAGCTAAAGCTCAAGAGTTATAGACTAAAGGGTTGCCCACGGGGCTAACAGCGCAGACAACGCAGGAAACATCTAGATAAGAAACGGGAATAGGTACCTTCTCCCCCTCCAAAAAAATTAAGCGCAAGGTCATCCGGGGTACCTAGTCCTGCGTCCAATAAAAAAATGATAAAACAAAATGTAGGAATAGTCATTGCACCTGTATACTCGCCTGCGTTAAGTCCAATCGGCTCAAAGAACGCAAAAGGAAACGCAGGCGATAGGCTGCGGACGAAAACCACTTGCAGTAGACTACACACCGAACCAATAGACAAGTCGATGCATTTCTAGCTGAGATTCGAACTCACGCCTCACGCATTTTTTGTCAGGTGACACATTCGCTATGATGACCGCAGATGGAAAATTTATTTTACATGACGCAAAACTTTACCTAGACAAGGGATAAGCTAACCCTGACAGCAAGAAAGACCCATGACAAGTGGGAGACAGTACAAACCGTCGCCGCAAGCTACTTTTTCATTCTGATTCTTGAAATCTGACTGAAAGTGTATTCGGGGAAAGTTTGGTCAAGCTTGGTCTCCATCGTCCAGCAGTAAAATGTCATCAGGAAAAAAGGACGCGCTCAAGATAGAAACAGAGAAATAATGCACATTGAAAAGGCAAATAAATCCGCTGTGATAAACCCTTTTCCCCACCGTTATATAATTCTTCACTCATTTCCAAAGAGCAGACGTACCAACCTAGACCAATAGAGAGAGAACTTTATTTGAAATTACAGTACAAATGCAATTTCATGAAATTTTAATAGCAAGTTTTAAACGTTTTCGATTCTAAAACATTACCTGGGCAGGATTGTAATATAAATTATCGTGTATCATAATCCCAAGATATGTCAGTCACGTCAGAATGCCGGCTTTTGGACTGCTTAAGTAACATAACATTTTTTCATTTATTTTTTATGTTCTTATAAATTCAAATATATAATGTCTAAAAAATGCATGAAAATATTGCTTATAACATTCATTCGGTGGTAAACTACGTGGTCTTCAAATCTTATACCTGAAGAATAGTTAGCTATCGCTTTAAAAACTTTCCCGATTCATAGATAATTTTGAACCCGACCTGCCGTTACACTTGCTTTCATGGTTTCCAAACTGCATGCTGTACACTTTCCGTCTAAGAAATATTAACTAATTTACTATGCTGGTAGGAAAACGACACATGGAGATCATTATATTTTTAAGGAATGTGGACCATGTTGCATAATTTATAAGCCAAATCAATTAGTGGACAGATAGGATGCTTTATGAATGGATAGTTTCCAATGTTAAAAAATATTTTTAGAACCGAAAGATACCTTTTCTTCGGGTATAAAATTTTGAGGAAGACGTCGGTTGCCACCGAAAGAGTACAATGCAGAATATATCTACGCATATATTTATAAAGATATCGAAAATCAAATGAAAAAAGTTAGTCTAATTAAGTAATCATTTTTTTAAAGTGTCGATTTTGCCGAAACCCGGAACGAAACTCGTTCAGAAGCCGGCATCTAGAAGTGACTGAAATATCTTGGGATTATGCTACACGATAAATAATATTCAAACACTAACTAAGTAACGTCTTGGAATCGTAAACACTTTAAATGTTCGGCTACCGTTTCATGAGATGGCACACCTACTGTACCATTGCGATCTCTTCAGCAAAAAATGTCCTCCAATCACAATAGTTGGGATACAAATAAATAACTTTCGGCGGAAAAAGTATGAGCATGAAACAGTTTGACTAAGGTGGCAACAATACTTATTCGAGTTTCCTGATTTCAGCATAAGTAGAATGTGCAGGTGGCAAGCAAGAGGTGATACTAGTCCATCCACTATGCCGTGAATTTGCAGTTGTTCAGAAAACACCGACAGATTTTTCGACTGGCTAATAAAACCTGTGAGTAATTGCTTACTTTGGAGTGTTTTATACCAACTTATCGAATAATATACAATACTGGCAGCACAGGTACTAGCTAAAAACCCAGACACACGTGGTTCGCCAATATTCTGCGGCTGCATTGTACAGCTGGAATTTCAAAACTTGAGTATCTACCAGAAAGCACACAGGGGACGCTGGATGACACGCTGATGAGCCATACCCCTCGCAGCTGTGTCATGCAGCGGCAGAATATTGGCGAAAAACGTGTCTGGGCTTTTAGCTAGTACCTATGGTGATAATATGGTAAGTTATTTAATAAGTTATACTACTGACGGACTGTTGACAGATTGTGAATATTACGCGTTTATTCCGCAGTGGCTGATGGACTTCGGCTCGGTCTGTGTCTATAGACCTTGAATAAACTGATTTTCTCCAAGTTACAAAATTAATTTCTAAAGAAGTTAAAAAAAGCTGCTTTATACAAAATTTTACATGCTTAATAATTGATGTGTACCCTTTAGTGATGCTCTTATAATTTTTAAGCCTAGAAGCTCTTAATTACTCAGAATAAAAAAGGATAAACGTGTTTACTTTCGTTCAGGACTGCAAACTCGGTCATCATGTTCCTTAAACAGTTGCCATTATCACCAGACCATAGCGAGAAGGGTTCACGATTGATCGAACAGTACCAGGGCGGTTTCGAAATTCTGTCTTAAAAATGAATAAGCTAGACGACGGCCATGCACCATTACCAATGAGCTTTTTAAATTTGAAGAAAACCCACGTCATAGTGTCAGAGAAAGGCCTGAGGCACTTGATATCAACATTTCAACGGTGTCCGACAGTCTGTGGCAAACTGGTAAGGCGAAAAAGCTCAATAAATTGGTACCACATGAGTTCAATGAAAACCAGAGATTTCGGCCTCTCTCTCTCTCGCTCTATCTATGCGAAACTCTAACGATGCCTTTCTTTATCGAATAGTAATGTGTGACGAAAAGTGGATCCTTCATGATAACCGTAACCGATCAGGACAAATGCTTGACCCTGACGAATGATCAAAACATTTCCGCCGAAAACTATGGTGACAGTCTGGTGGTCTGCTACTGCTGTTGTCAATTACAGCTTTATCGGGGTTAATAACATCACCACAGCAGTAGTTTACTGCAAGCAACTCGAAGAAATGCACTTGTTCCCATGGGACAAATGAGACCTGTACTAGTGAACCAGCATGGTCCAATTCTGCTCTACAACCACTTGTGGCCGCATGTTGTCAGGTGAAACTGCACAAACTCAACAACTTGGAAAACGAGGCTTTCGCACATCCTCCGTTTTCTCCCGATATTTCACCCCGTAACTACCATTTCAAGCACCTAGACACTTTTTAAGCAGCCAAGGTTTCAACGGGATGAGTTAATCCCGTGAGCGATCGGTGAGTGCTTATCCAACAATGCACATTCCCAATCTAAACCGGCAAGAGCACAAGTCTGTTGCTCAACGTTTAGAGCATTAGACTTCTAATCAACATGTGGCGGGTTCGAGCCTCGGGTAGTGCACCACCTGGGTTTGGGTATGACGGGCTGACGACGGCCAATAAGCGAGAAATGGCCACTCCAGTCTTCCTGGTCTCTGTCGGTAATGTTCTACTGCCTTCGTTATTGATGGAAAATATGCATGGAAGTTCCTGCATCATACTTTGACAAATGTTAACCTACGCTTGTTCCTGAAATCGGTCAGTATTTTCCCAACCACGGAACGGCATCAACTCCAGCGGCGTGACCGCGTAATGTGCATGCCTGGGAATTAAACAGTGTCGTGTTAAGTTGATGTAGAAAGTCGGTCGAAGCCTGCGTTTGGTGCCCTGCGTTCAGGATAGCGTGAAGTTATTCTTTGTGCGCAGTAGCCCTCGACTGTCCCTAGGATGCATGTGACGCTAGACTAGATGGCATACAGACCCCTCTGGTGCTGAGGATGGCAAAGGGGAAGTTGGTACGAAGCAAAACTGCCTACCATTGCCCTTAAAAAGGAGGAACTTGGGGTCCTTGGGGACGCTGCCTTCCAAGTAGGGTGAGAACATGCTCTTCAGCGTCGGTTTGCGCAGAGCACGTGAGGATGAGGCAGAGGAGGGATCGGCAGTGCTGCGCGCTTCAGACCTCTAAAAGGAGCGGGGTAAATGGGGGGAGTGAGTTTATAACAAAGAAGACACATACCTCACGGTCCAGGTCAACCGAACGGGCTGCAGCGATGCCCTTGCGTCTACCGTTATGGCCTCCTGTAAACAGAGAGAGAGAGAGACAGAGTTCGGTGAAGGCACGGTATGTAACCCCACTTAGTTGCTTTACAATAACTCCCTACTTGTTTTATTTACGTAGGTGGGGTTAACTGCAGGATATTTAGCAATAGGTCATGAAAAGAGTTCTGGTTTTAGGGTTATGTTTGGGGCTTCAGAGTAGGCGTTAGGGGTTCAGGTTTAAGCTTAGCATTTTTAAGTTTCCAGTTTAGAGTTGGAGTTGGGGTTGAGGCTTTCGGGCTATGGTTAGGGAATGAGGTTAAGATTGGGTGTTGCTGTTATCCAATGACAGTTTCCCCAGCAGGGTTGCATACCTTTCCCTCGCCGAGGTTTCAGTGCAATAGCTGAGAGCTCACGTGTCTTGGAACGGGACGATTTTGTTTTCGTCGGTCTCTTCTGCTTTCGCCGTCGCACCGGCCGGCGGTGCACTAGCCGTTCATTACTACCCAATGATTGGATAGAAGCAGAAGTAGAACTAATAGAAGCATTGTCACTGACAGCATCAACTCCGACAAATATATCCTTCTCTCTGGTATCCACTGCTGCAGTTTGCTGTTGGAAAGCAGTCTTCGAGAGGGACATGACAGGAGCAGCAGACAAAGCCGGCGTGGCCACAGACGTCGGGGTTCGCTAAAAACGAAAGCAGGTGAGCCTAAGTTGCGAGAGACTTTACTTCAGTTCAATTTATTTGAAGGAGGTTTAGGCTTACACCTTTGAACTACCTATGAAACATCAAAAACCCAAAAAGGAACTTACAAAAACTATAAACAGACTAACTATTTAATGCATCAGCAGCATTTGAAGACATATACGCAAGTATGCGCGCAAAATAGTTGTTACTTTAGGCACGCGTGCTACAGGGAAAATTGTGCAATCTTCAGTTTACAATAAAAGACGCTACTTAAAAATTACAGGTAGTATTATAACATTAATAAAATGGTAGCATGAGACATCAAGATGACAGTGGTTCGTTGGCATTGTGGTGCGTGCTGCAAGACTGATCCAGTTTCCTTTTAAAAGTTTCTACGTATGCAGATATAACAATATTCTGACACTAAACCTAATCTTACACCCAATCCCAAAACTAAGGCGCAAAACCACCTGTATTTGGACACTCGTATCCTGTTTAGGGGGTCATATTGACGAATAAACCCACACTAACACAAGGGCAGTTCCTTATCCGCAGTTTACATAATATCAGAGTCCAGAGGCCAATGTTAACACGGCGGCTACTACACCAACCGACTTCAGCAATATCATTGAGACCATGCTAGTAAGAACGAACGCAACTAATACGATGCACCACAAATTCGCCTCCTACTGATGATGAAGAGGAGCGCTGATGATATGTCGTCCACAGAAAGAGACGCAAGATGGAAAAGGCTAGTATAGGGTTGGCGGCTGACAAATCAAGAGCCAAATTCGTGATCAACCGCGTCGATTACAATTGAATTGTACAAGCTCTTCTCGAAGGCCAGCAGTCCTACAAACCTACGTCTTCCCGGGCAAGGAGGCATGCCGTCACCGGGCCGTGAGACTACTGTAAGTCAACAGGTGTGTAACGGGGCCTCCGTCTTCATATACGCGGTTGGTTGCTGTCTTGATATATGAAAAATTTCAAAAGGAGAGCCAAACTATGCTGAAGGGCCGGTGCGGTCCAGTTGGGGAGCGAACACCCATCCAACTGTCGACTAAAGACTGTCAGGCACCAAGACAAGAACACCGGGAAGAGAAAGCCTGGCTTTTAACTACATTAAATTGCTACTTTGCACCTTTACAGGTGGCGGATAGTAGACCAGGCGTCAGCGTGGATACCTTGAGGTTCTCTAATCGGATGGATAAACAATCGCGGACCATGCAGCGGACAGCCCAGACCAGTAATATGGCCAACAGCGAACGAAAGTCTATCGGGCGGTACTGTATAACGGGAACGTCTTCGAGGTGGTTGTCCGTCACCTACAGGCACTGGGTGGTCGGTGACACCCGCTGACTCCAGGCAAGGATAGCGCGTTTGAGCGTGCGATCCCAGGTACTCCTGGCACGAGGTAAAACGGCAAAATTCGTCTGTTTAGATAATTACGTTGGGGACAGAATAACATTACCGACAAAGTCAAGGGAGACTGAAATGGCCATTAATGGCTTCCTAACCAACATCAGCCAGTCATACTCAATCAAAGGTCATGTATCACCCGAAGCTCGAACCCGCGACCTGTTGGTTAGAAATCCAACGCGTTGACCATTGAGCCACGGGTTCAGGTTTTCGATCGGGAATATGAACAATGGTAAATTGGCGTTCACCGATCCGTTACCGGGTTCACTCCCTAATGTTCTCCTGCCTATAATACTAGCCGCTGTGAGGCTGCTAGTGGGGCTCGAAAGTGAGCTATAAGACACAACGTGACGACTGAGTCCCGTAACGAATCCGTGATCGTCAATCTACTATTGCGTTGGGGACCCCTAATGCGATTGCAAAGTACCCCTTTTACTCTTCTGGTGGTTATTTTATGGTTGACATAGGAAAATCAGTGTCTCTCATGTTCAGCTCCTCACCTTAAATACCCTTTTATACCTAAGCGCGTGCGGTGTATGTACGTCTGTCGTGAGTGAGGATGTCCACCATAAGCGCCCGGGCGTTGTGGGCGCAGAACCGGTAACTTGCGGTTGAATGAGTTTATAGTGGTAGCCGGCTTGCGTAGCATCTAGCACACTCCCTCATTCCACAGCCATCTACCTTAAACGGCAAGACAGGCGCTCGTATGAGCGGAGGGGGTTTCGGGTGCAGTGGCTAACAAAGCCAAACAGCCCTTCTACGTGTACCACAACGGGCCTGATCATAACTTCTGCATACCAGGTCGCTTGGATCTCACTCGGAGTGAGAGTGCCATAGAGACCACATTCAGAAGGAGCCATTGGAGCTGAGGGAACCGAGTTGCCAAAAGAGTTGGTAGCCCTGCAAGCCACGACTTTTAGCGCATCATGATAAATTAAAGCGCAACATATTTATTATTAGTGAGGCATCGCTGATGTGCTTTGGGAATTAAATCTTCTTCTCCCCCCCTGCAGGTCGCTCGCATTCTCTCTTCCCTCACCCATGCACAAGAAGCCTGTCTAAGCCTGTCAGACAACTGGTAGGGGGATTGGCTGCAGTGCAGTAGTTAACGTAG
>WEDG01009897.1:78614-104356 GCA_017591395.1 Schistocephalus solidus | reverse complement strand
AGTCATAACACGAATGACTTCATTTCTTGACATATGTCCTTAAAGTGGCCCTCCGCCAAACGGGCCAAGAGTTTAATACCTTTTTTTGGTGTCGATTTCGAGGACAAAGTGTGTACGATATGATTTCAACTTCTTTAAAAATTTTTAGGAAATTGAAAAGGATGTGCAGGGACTGAAGATGGAGATAGAAAAGTTGAAGAAGACACTTCTTCGAATTTTACCCGAACAGAAGCAGTCCGTAACGATGGAACATGAGGGAGACAAACGCACATACGCATTTACAGCATCTGCAGCCATCAAATCTAATAAGGAAGATAACACTGTGTCTGCGGAGCTTTGTTTAGCCATTTAAAAGTCTCAAGTATGGAAAGAGGGCAACCAGCAGGGATCCCAGAAAATAAAGAAACGAGTTTCGGAAAACAAAGTTAATACGTCATACAAAAATATAAGTTCCAGCACCCCAACATCGGACGAAAATCACTCTAATGTTGAAGTAGCTGCATCCACGAGTAACCCCACATCTCTGAACTCGCACCCTAGCATAGGCGGGCAAATTAGGACCTCATCCATAAATCGTAATACGGGGTGTCCCAGAATCTACGTCTTGCATTCCGAAGGAAAGAGTGACACGCTATCTAGATCTTCTTCATGAATACGCCAGTGCAGTCCTGAAGAAACGGTAAATTTTCCCCATGCGAAAGCTTTCCGACTAGGCAAATCAGACCCCAGCCGCGTAATGAGAACATCCCAAGGCCTCTGAAAATTATTTTTGAAAATGAAACCCAGGCAGCACTTCTGTTAGAAGGAAGAATAACTTTACGGGGATCAAAAAACAAGCATTTTTTCAGCCGGACTACGAGCCGATGGAACGGCTGAAAATGAAGGAACTAAGGAGAGAATTGACAGAGGAGAGAAATGACTGAATAACAAAGACGGTAAAATATTTAATATCAATGTGTCTTACCTGTGGCGAAAACCTGTAACAATGTAGGCTGGGTCTCCTCGACGAATCGACCATTGAAAGTCCTCTCCACAGATATATAAAGCTTGTTCAACAAGCTGGACGAACTTAGAAATGGAGTCGAGGAATTATTCCGTATAAAGCCTGCCAAGTTACCTTGGCTGGATATAATTCCTGATGTAGCTCTAAGGGAAATTGCTGACAAACTGTGTGAACCACTCTCCATCATATCCCTAAAGTCCTTTGAAGAAAACAAAGTTTCGGAAGAATGGAAGTGTGCATTAATCGCCCCGATCTATAAAGGAGGTTCACGACTGACCTGTGAATATTACTGCCCTGTCGGTTTAACATGTGTAGCGTGTTAAATAATGAAGCGTATTATCAAGAGGCATTTAATGCGCTATCTGGAAAACAACCAAATCTTATACGATGTCCAACACGGCTTCCGTCCAGGACGTTCCTGTCTGAAGAGTGCTTTTTAGTCGCAAGAAATATGGACAAAGATCACAGATAAGGGTTATATAGTATATGTCATAATATTTGACTTCAGGAAGGCCTTTGATAGCGTACTACACACGCTTCTTTTGCAGAACATTTGGGACATAGGAATTTAAGGAAAACATTTCAATTGTATCAAGAGTTTCTTGTCTTTCAGAGTATGGAGAGTTGGTGTTGGAAACCCTAGCTCATAACGGGCAAAAATAGAAGGTGGTGTCACACAGGGTTCTCTTTTGTGCCCGCTACTCTTCTTAATCTACGTGAACAACTGTCTCAATGACTTAGACTGTGAAGCTGTCATGTTTACAGATGACATATAAATATGGACTGAAGTCAGCTGCGCTAAAAAGGCAAAGAGTTACAATTGAATATCGAGAAACTAAGTGCCTGGTCAGCCAGGTGGCTTCTTAAGTTTAATGTATCCAAGTGTGTGATGCTACACATAAGGGCCGGTCGAAAAGTATCTCAGTGAAACCAGTACTTTATTTATGGCACTGCATTAAAAGAGGTAGAAACTCACAAAGATCTCGGCATGTGAACAATTGCGAATTTGATGCCCTCAGTACACTGTAAAAAGCAGTTCAGAAAGCAGCATCTTTGCTGCATTGGAGCAGACGTGCGTTTAAAATATACCCCTGAGCTCTTCGGAAAAGTCTTTGGCGTCTTCGCGAGACCACATTCAGATTACAAAATACCAGCCTGGATACCTTGGAGGAAGAAAGATGTTGACCTTTCCGAACAGTTGCAACGGAGAGCAACGAAGATGGTCGACGGTTTAGGGCTTTACCGTACAAAGATAGAAAAAGCTTGACTTATTTGCTCTTTCTCACAGGCACTTACGGTGTAGCCTTCTCTGGACATTCCAGATTATCCGGAGCCATTATTCCTCCCTGAGATCGGAGGATGTCTTCGAGTTTGCCTACATAACTAATGTGCATACTCATCCTTACAAGTTCAATAGCGAACGCACGCGATTGAACCTCAGAAATTTTTCCTCAGTGAACGTGTGGTATGAACTTGGAACTCGTTACCAAGCGAGATGGTTACCGCTGACAGCATTTCTGATTTTAAAAGAAGGCTTGATGGCATAAAATTTGACAAAAGATGACTCTCACAACATGGTTACTTAAAACCAGCCTTTTAAAATCTTTCGGGCTCTACATTTCTTGCATAATAATAATTCACCTATAACTTCGAAAACGCATTCGAAGTTATGCTATGTTTTGACTCAAAAACGTTTTAATCTCCACAATGTTATATTGACTGTACATATGCAATGATAACTTTAAATTAATAGGGTCATCAAGAGCAATGCCTGTCACCTTTAAAAATATACAATATAAAAAATACCCGCAGGTTATAAATCTGCGCTAATCACACCGCTGTATAAAGGTGGTAGCAAGGTCTCCGCACATACTTACAGACTAACTAGACTCACCTCCATCTGCTGCGACATCGTGGAAAAATAATAAAGTGAAAGCTGATGTACTAATTAGAGCAGCATAAAATATTATCCAATGCACAGAATGGATTCCGAAGAGACAGGTTCAGTTCAGTACAGTGCAACTGGCGTACAGCATTTATGGGTATATTTATAGATATTTTAATTTGATTACCCGGAAGGGCACTGTCATTTGAAAAAAATACAACGAACGCGCTATCGTGTACAGTTAAGTTACGAAACGTAAGGCAGATTCTTGGCGATAATAAATGAAACAAATTAGTGCATTCAACAAAATAAAAAAAAAGTAGACAGTGAAAAATCGTCTGGGACATATTTACGGAAAAGGTATATGTTCAGTATTCAGTATATTCAGTTGAATGGGGTTTGTGTGTTTTAAGGAGAAAAACTGTCACTCGTGTGCGAAAAATATACGCATGAGGTAGGACCGACATGCTGATGAAAGCGCACTAGGATTTTAAAACGCCCCTCATCATGGGAGAAATCATGTAACGACAGGAGCCTCTTTTCACCCTCGCAGGTGCGATCACAACGCGTATCGACTAGCTATAAGCGTAATTGTCAAGGATGCTAGAGAGGGGAAACCGTCATGGGCCTCAGTACGCAACAGAACGATTAGGGTCGAAAGAGGAAAAGACTGTAGAGGTCGCGTAGGTCATGGTCAAATTGTCAAATATGGGACCATGGTACTCTCATTGCTTATGGCTGAGACCACTGACAGAGGAACCCGACACGATCGTCAACAGTTCGTGTAGAGTCAACAACGGAGAGAAGGTTACGTCCGCACACACCATCGCCCTAAGGCGCGGCAGATGCGATATTGGATGAGGTTGTGCCTGTTTAAAGATGGTTAAAAAGAGGAGAACCACCAAGACCGAGTTCTCGGCGATTTTCGAACTCCAGGGTGGACGAAAAAACGGCTGCGATGATCATCTATTTTAAAAAAGTGCAGGAGAATGAAAACTGCTTCTCGAGGGTTGCTTCTGAGCGTAGTACGAAAGGATAATGGGAGATCCATCAATTGATTAAGAAGAATTAAATATAGTGCGCTTAGGGTTGCTATTTCGCATGAGAATAGTCAATGAATAAAAGGATAATCGAATCAGTGTTAAGATAGATGTGCAGTCTTCGCTTAAAATTAGACACAAGGTCATTTGCATAGGAACCACGGATATTATTTGTTCTCCAACTTGGACAATTGGGAAGCCGTTACCACTTCACGAGGACAGTTCCAGACAATATCATTTCAACTGCACGTACGTACCTGCTTCCTGCTCATCTAGAATTTTTGTCGTGACAAATTTCCTCATAAAACGGCATCAAATTGGAATTTGTTTATAATATTATTCAAATTGACTACGCAGCTTCCGCACCAATAAAAACTGACAGCCACTCACGGAACCAAACGTGTACAACCTCGTGAAGATCTGAAGTTATTCAGGAACTTCGACATCTCCGAACGGCTGAGTCGTTCTTGCATATTTGGCATACCATTTCCAGTTCTGTAAAAAGCGTTTTTGAACAAGTAGGCGCATTTTTTGCTCAAATTGCGGTAAATACTCGCCATACATCGTTTTTGCAATCTATCATGGAAGTCAAAAATATACCCTTCGGGAATCGTGCAAAATACGTGGAACCGTCGAAGATCGAACCAAGGCACCAATGTGCGAGAAACGATGCTGATACCACTGAGCTATCGCCGCACGACGAACTTGCTGATTTAAATTTAAATGAGGACATAAACACTAATCATAATACCAATGACCTCAATTCCAGGCATGTTTCCTTAAAGTCACCTCCCACCAAACGGGCCAAGAGTTTGATAAGTTTTTTGGATGTTAATTACGAGGATGAATCGTGTGCGATATGCTTTAAATTTCTGCAGTATTACCCTATTCTACCACCTGACCATTTTTTCCTAAGCAGTTTTTTTCTCCTACCTTCTATTCGAAAATGAAGGCCTATTGAACTCTGCCTCCATTTTGATGGTAGGAGTTTTTTTTTCACTGCCTATTTTTTCTAGTACACCATTAATTTTAAAACATTGCTAACTGTTGACATAGCAGGACAAGTTATGAATTTGTACATTTTATCTGCATACATTGTCATAACTTTATTTCGTTACTAATGTTTGCTTAGACAGTACCTTCCCGGTGCTAACCAAATATAAATTCTAAAAAAATATGAATGGGCTGAATATGGAGATAGAGAAGTTGAAGAAACCTCCTCACATTTTACCTGAGCACAAGCAGTCCCTAACGGGGAATTATAAAAGAGGCAAACGCACATACGCATGCACAGCTTCCGTAGCCATCGCATCCAACAAGGATGACGGCGCTACGTCCAATGAAGCTTGGTTTATCCGTTAAACAGTCTCCAGAAAGGAAAGAGGGCAACCGGCAGGGATCCCAGAAAATGAAGAAATGAGTTTCGGAAGGCAAAGGTTATATGTCATCCAAAAATGGAAGTCCCAGAAGCCCAGCGTCGGACAAAAATCACTCTCATGTTGAAGTGCCAGCATCCAGGAGTAACGCCACCTCTGTGAACTCCAACCCTAGTGTGGGCGGGCAAATAAAGACCTCGCCCATAAACCGTAAGCGAAATATCGTAATACGGGGTGTACCAGAATCCACGTTTTGCATTCCGAAGGAACGAGTGACACACGATCTAGATCTTCTTAATGAATATGCCAGTGCAGTCCTGAAGAAAGGGGAAATTTACACCGTGCAAAAAGCTTTCCGACTAGGCAAAGCAGACCCCAGCCGCAACATGTAACTATCCCCAAGGCCTCTAAAAATTATTTTTAGAAAATGAAACACAGGCAGCACTTCTATTAGAAGGAAGAATGACCTTACGGGGATCGCACAAACAAGTGTTTTTTCAGCTGGACTACGAGCCGAGAGAACGGCTGAAAATGAGGGAACTACGGAGAGAATTGAGGGAGAGAACTGGCAGAGGGGAGAAACGGCTGAAATCAAAGAAGTCAAATATTCAAGATAAATGTGTCATTCCTTTGGCCAAAACCTGTAACTCTGAAGGCTGGTTCTCCCCGACAAATCGAGCATTGAAAGTCATCTCCGCAAATGTACAAAGCCTGTTCAACAAGCTGGACGACCTTGAAAACGAATTGGATGAAATTAAACCAGACGTTATGGCTTTCACTGAAACGTGGCTCACTGCAGACATTACTGATTCTGAAATATCACTCAGAGGATATCAGCACTTCAGGAGAGATAGACCAAGTCGAGGAGGAGTGGTCATAGTTTATGTCACTCGCAAGCTGACTGCTATTGCTGACATACACATCTTATTACGCGATGTGGAAGTCTTAAGCATTACTATATCTGCTAAGTATTCCCGACCACTGACGATATCTGTTGAGTACCGTTCGCCCTATCAGACTTCCGACCAGGATCTCATTCTCATAACGGAACTCTACAAAGCCAGCGAGAAGACAGATGTCCTCATTGTTGGGGATTTTAACGCTCCTGGTATTGACATAAAAACATGGACTGCACAGGGAATGCCAGATAATTTCAACCACAAACTATTGCAATGGGCAACAGACAAACTTCTCTGTCAGAACGTCCCTTTTGGAACACGGATGAGAGAAGGACAACAGTCAAACTTTCTTTACCTGATTTTTACGCGAGATGAGGACAATGTGCTAGACTTACAGGATCGACCGCCATTAAGGTAAAGTGATCACATTACGCTGTGATTCGAGTACTCACTGTTTTCCAAACCAAATTTACCCGATACTTGGGAAAGAAACATTTAGAAGGGGGACTACTCACTTATGAGAAGACAAATGTCAGAGATATCTTGGGAAACATAACTACATGCTGGAACGAATAAAGATTGGGACGACATTGAGCTCGTTATTGAAAAGGATTGTTTACCTCTACTGTCCTCTCAGGAGAAAGACAACCACAAACCGCCCAAAGTTGATAAACTCAAACTTGCAGGCCTCTTTAAAAAAAGAAATCGCTTCTGGAAGCGTTACAGACAAACCGACTCCGGTGCTCTTTTACGGGAATATAAGCAGCAACGCAACGCTTGTAAATGTGAGGCTTCTAAGCTGCGGAGGAAGTTCGAACTAAACATACTGCAAAAATCGTTGGAACACCCCAAAATGCTATATGGCTACATACGGAGAACAAAGAGAATTCAGGAAATAATCCCTTACCTTAGGTCCGCAAAGACGGAAAACTGGAGACTGACGATCAGGTTAAAGCATCCCTTCTTTCAAAATTCTTTCAGACCGTCTTCACCCGAGAACCTTATAATTTTGCTGCTATTCCACCAGTTTGTCAACCAATGTATACCCTCATTTTTTTTCCTCATCCGCCTCCTCCTCATCCACAACAGAGGATCTAGACCTAGACTTTTCACCAACCATAGTTAGAACCGAATTACTTCGTATAAAGCCTGCCAAGTCGCCTGGGCCGGATAGAATTCCTGCATTAGCACTTAGAGAACTTGCTGATGAACTGTGTTTACCATTGCCAATCATATTCCAAAAAGTCCTTTGAAAAAAGCAAACTCCCGGAAGAATGGAAGTGTGCATTCATCGCCCCGATCGATAAAGGAGGTTCATGACTGGACTGTGAAAATTACCGCCCTGTCAGTTTAACTTGCATAGCGTGTAAAATAACGGAGCGTATTATCAAGAGGCACTTAATGCGATATCTGGAAAACAACCAAATCGTATTTGATGTCCAACACGGCTTCCGTCCAGGACGTTCCTGTCTCACGAGTGCCCTTCAGTCGCACGAGAAATGGACAAAGGACACAGATCATCGTGTGCAAAGGAACCACGTATCTTTTTGTTCTCCGACTTGGAAAGTTTGAAAATCGTTAACACTTCGCTTGTTCGGATTCTGACATTAAAACTGCCACTGCACGAACGTAATTGCTCTTTGGAATTTTCTGGAAATTTTCTTGTGCCGAATTACCTCACAAAACGACATCAAATTGGAATTTGTTTATCACCTTCGTCGACTTGATAAAAACAGCCTCTTCACCAATAAATACTGTCAACTGCTCAGTGGACCAAAAGTGCAAAACCCCTTGAAGATCTGAAGTTATCCAGGACCTTTGACCTCTACAAACGGCTGAGTCGTTCCTGAATATTCTTCCTATCATTTATTGTTTTTTTAAAGTGGTTTTGAACGAATAGGCGCATTTATTGCTCATATTGTTTCTATTGCGGCGTCGTTGGACCTCCGTTTGAAATTCGCTCGTCTCCAAGCTTTTGACTTTTGGCCAATAATCTCTTCCCAAAGTCAGGACTAAACGAAATAAGTTGTCATTGGATCACTTCGAAGGTTGCATCATTCTTTGCTTCGTAGTAACATTCGATAGTGAATTCGGTTCGGAAAAGCACTTCTTTTTGTGCTCAGTAAACTATTCGCTTGATAATTTAAGCTGCTCGTTAAAAACTTAATGCATCCTCGTATAGATCTTGCTGGCATGGGAAACGCAAATGTTCACGACCCGACCATGCGAAAAAAATTATTCACCGCTTCAGCCAGGACTCGAAACACCAACCTCTCGATTAGCTACTGATGCTCTTGACCGCTCGGCCACGCCCGGGGAAACCAGCAGAAAAAACAAATAGTATACACTACAAAAAAATAATGATCTCTCCTATCTTTGTAAACCGTTTTCGATTTCATGTGACAAAAACTTACCAGAAATACTCAAGTCACTCTCAGCAGACCGAGAAGAACCACAAAGCAGCAATAATGAAGAAAGCAGTAAACTACTGAACATTACCAAAACTAAGCTAAACAGTGAAGGGCTGGCACACTGTGATGGATGCCGAGGACTCACAACCAGAGTTTTGAGATTAGAAGGAGACCTCGATCTCCTATCGGAAATAATATCAGTCCTCATAAAACATAATAAAAATTAACTCGCCGAAACACGATGCGAATGAGCCGAAAAATCATCAGCAAGCTTGAACATAATTATCACAAGGAAACGGTAGAAGTCAATAGGCACAACATTAAGCGCAACAAAAAGAGAAAAAGAACAAAGTCATTAGAACAAACCTCTGAGTCAGTTGAAATACAGATGACCAGAAAGAAAAATAAGCGAGGAGGAAATTATGTCTTGCGTTTCCCCAGGTTCGGGAAATCTAATGCACATAGAATCCGACTGCACAAAAAGTAAATCAGCGATTGACGGTCTCTGAAAAAGTCAAAAAACAGTAATCGTAAGGTTTCTTTACTGCCACGGACGAGCGACAGCAGCATGCTTTTTACATGTCCATCGAACAACAATGAAGCAGGGCATGGTAACCAGCAAAGTAATGGCGGAAAAAGTGGCCTACGACTTATCGACAGACCTGGATGCCATAAACCAAAAATGCAGGTTTCCCGGGTGCTATTCGTGCAAACGCATTGTCAGGAGAACTCACGCAGTTTGAAAGGTCCATAGAGATGTCTGCAAATGAACCAACAGGCTCACCGATGAAGACAAATTTGAACACAGTATTAAAGACTGTATCAAAGGGTATGATTCAACCTTCAATCACTAAAAAGAAAGCAGGATGCAGAAACGAGTTTTTTTCCCTGACAGGTCATGTTGTCTGGTAGTTCAGGGAGTCTCCGAGGCTACTGGGGAAACGCCAAAAGAAAGGGTAAAACAGGATCTGCTGACATTCCAAAAATTTATTGAATGATACGCAAGAAACTGGTGTGACAGTCGACATCAAAAAGATCTTTTCGATTGGGACCTCTCGTTACAAAATGAAACGCATGAGGTTCGACCAAGACCATTAAAAAGTCGTTTTGGGGAGTAAACAGCAGGTAGATCTATTGCTCTCTCGAAAGTACCAACTACGAAAAGAATCATCGTGGAGTTTTTTTCAGCCGGATTACTCTCCCACCGATCGGATGAAAAATGAGGACACTGGTAGCAGAATTGAAAAAGACGTCAATACGAGGGGGAACAAAACTTGAAAAATAGTAGACAACAAAAATAGTCAAAACGGTGCGCTCGTTTTTATGGGAACATCCGGTGAAATTGACGGCAACCACGCCGGTAAAAAGCCCTACCAAATGCCTATAGATTTGAACCCAGACAGGAGACTGGATATATCTTGTGAAATATCCAGCAGAAATCTCCATGTGGAAGACAGAACTAAAAATCTTCAGAAATCGAGGCAAGGAAACAAGATTAAAATGATGTACACAAATGTGCAGAGTCTATTGAACAAAATGGATGAAATTAAACTGGTCGTGAACCATTTACAACCTGACTTCATAGCTCTAACTGAAACATGGTTAAATGAACAAATCGCAGACACCGAAGTCCGAATAGACGGTTTTCAGCTTATCCGCATGGATAGAAACGGACGTAGGGGTGGTGGAATCGCAATGTTTATACGAGAAGGCATTGACTTTATTCCGGATGGGCCCTCGCCAAGTAGGATCTCGTCTTGCGAAATACTTTGTTGTAAACTGAAAGTCCCAAAACCAACCAGACCTCCATATTGCCGTGGTATATCGACCCCCAGGTCAGCGAATGGACACGGACGAAGCACTCATCGCAGAGGTTAAAGCAAATCTGCCGTAGTAAACATTTATTAATACTTGGAGATTTCAACGCTCCCGATATCGATTGGGTGTCAATGTACTGTTCGCGATCGGAAAAATTCATTCGAACAGCAATTACTTCCAGTTGGTAAATGAGGAGTTTCTTACCCAACATGTCACAATGAAGACCCGGTTCCGAAATGGGCAGCAGTCAAGCTGTTTGGATCTAACCATTAGTAGAGACGACAATTGCATCCTTGCATTAAGTTCTTACGTGCCGCTTGGACGAAGTGATCATTGTGTTCTTGCTTGGGAGTACAGTCATTTTTCTGTACCAAAACGTCGTACAGTTAGGCAGAGAAATGTATGGAAAGGGGATTATCCCAAAAATGAAAGAATTACTGAATGGGATAGACTGGAGCCCCTGCACATGTACCTGACCCAAATGCTGCCTGGTTCTTCATAAGTAAATTGATTCAGCAGTTGGTAGAGAAATTCTGCCCACTTAAAAGGCGATCATGCGTCTCCCGACCCGAGTGGGTGACATCGGAAATAAAAAAAGGAATCTCAAGAAGAAAAAGAAGACTGTGGAGAACATATGCCAGATATCAACAACCCGAACATTTTTTTCCGCTTTTAAGAAACAGCGAAATCGGTGTCGGAATCTTCTGAGAAAAGAAAGATCAAACTTTGAGTCAGAAATAGTCAAAGACATACCAAGAAATTCGAAAAGGTTTTATGCTTACGTTAATAAGGCAAAACGAAATCGCGACTGCATTCCTTGTCTTAAAGACAATCAGGGAAACAGGTTAATTGATAACTCTGATAAGACCTGCCTCTTATCCAATTTCTTTATGTCCGTGTATACCGAGGAACCATTTTTTGACGAGGATGAATACTACAGTACTGCCACATCTACAAACAAAATAAGCACGGTGTCGTTCCCAATGGACACAGTAAAAAAACTCTGAAACAGCTACAGCCCACTAAATCACCTGGCCCAGATGGTATATCCGCAAAAGTTCTCAATGAACTCACAGAACAGCTGGCCCTTCCACTCTCCAAGATATTTGAAAGTTCGATGGAGGCGGGGGCTCTGCCTACCGAGTGGAAGATAGCCAACATAACCCCCATCTATAAAGGAGGAGAGAGGACATCACCAAACAGTTTCCGACCAGTCAGCCTCACAAGTATCTGTTGCAAAAATGATGGAGAAGATTATTAAAACGGAACTGATGAGGCATCTTGAAGAGAATAACTTGCTAAGTTCATATCAACATGGATTTCGAAGTGGTCGATCCTGCCTCACAAACTTGCTCACATCCATGGAAAGTTGGACAAAAAATCATTAGAAATGGGTTTGTCAGTCGATGCGGTCTACATTGACTTTAGCAAAGCCTTTGACAGGGTTCCACACAAACGTCTGATCTTTTAAGCTCCGTCATATGGGTGTGACTGGCAACCTACTCAAATGGTTGGCCGACTTTCTCACAGACAGGCGCCAGCGTGTTTGTATCGGAGACACTAAGTCTCACTGGGAAACCGTTCACAGTGGAGTTCCGCAGGGCAGCGTTCTGGGTCCCATTTTGTTTCTGATATACGTAAACGACTGCCTGGATTGTCTGACATGCGAGAAGGTAATGTTCGCTGACGATTTGAAGTTATGGAACTCGATTGAAAAAAACCGGAGGATGCGCGAAAATTACAACAAAACTTAGATCGATTGCAAACATGGTGTGATGAGTGGCTGCTGAACCTTAATCTTAACAAATGCCAAATAATCCGACTGCGGTCTAGTTCCAGAAGGCTGATTGAGTTTGAATACCAGTACTCCATCAGTGGTCACCAACTCCAGGAGGTAAATATTCTAAAGGACTTGGGTATATGGATAACACCAACTCTCAAACCATCGTCGCACTGTGCGAATATCGCAAAGAAAGCTATGTGTATCTTAGGCGCAATCAGGAGGTCCTTCGTTAATTTTGACGGAGAGCTTTTTGGGCGCGTTTATGGAACATTTATCCGGCCGGTGTTGGAATATTGCGTTCAGGCGTGGCGCCCTTGGACGAAACATGACTACGCTCTGCTGGAGAAAGTTCAACGGAGGGCAACGAAACTAGTCAGCGGATTGGAATGCCTACCCTATGAGGGCCGCCTAGAAAGACTTAAAATTTTTCCTCTCTTATAGGCAATACAGAGGGGATATGATCTTAGTCTTCAAACTGGTCAGAGGAGTTGATTGTGCTCTTCAGATGGCCAACTTTTTGAATTGGCAAACATGACAAGTCTCCGAGGTCACCAATACAAACTGAAAAGAAATCACGCCAAACTTGAAGTACGGGCCAACTTCTTTTCCCAAAGGGTGATTGACGAATGGAACAAGCTGCCAGCCTCAGTTGTTCAGGCTGAAAGCGTTTAAATGTTTAAAAGAAGACTTGATGCATTTTTACTTGATGAACATATATTTAGTCGACAGCAATGATTGATATACTAAAACGACTATCGCCATGTAACATTTGCTTGTTTTGCTAGCGTCTATCTGTAAATAGGGTTTTCAAAGGCTCTGCCTATCTCCCTTATATATACTGAATTATACTGAATTATAGATAAGGGTCATCCATTTAGATGTTGTATTTTTTGACTTTAAGAAGGCCTTTGATGGTGTACCACACTGGCTTCTATGACAGAAGATTTGGAACATCGGAATTCATCGCAAACTTTTCAATTGGATCAAGAGTTTCTTGTCTTTCAGAGTACAGAGAGTTGTTGTTGGAAACTCTAGCTCGGAATTGGCAAAAGTAGAAAGTGGTGTTACACAGGGTTCTGTTTTGGGCCCCCTACTCTTCTTAATCTACGTTAACGACTGTCTCAATGACCTAGATTGTGAAGCTGTCATGTTCGCAGATGACATAAAAAATGTGGACTGAAGTCAGCTGCACTGATGACGCAAAAGGGTTTCAGTCGAATATCGACAAACTGAGTGCCTGGTCGGCTAGGTGGCTGCTTAAGTTTAATGTATCCAAGTGTTTGATCCTACACATAAGCGCCGGTCGAAAAGTATCTCTGAAACACCAGTTCTTTATTAATGGCACTGCATTAAAAGAGATAAAACCACACAAAGATCTGGGCATGTGGACAACTGCAAATTTGATGCCCTCAGAACACTGTAAGAAAGCAGTCCAGAAGGCAACATGTACACTGCATTGGATCAGACGTGCGTTTAAAATATTCCCCCCTGATCTCTTCGGAAAAGTATATGGCATCTTCGTGAGACCGCACTTAGATTACGGAATACTAGCATATACACCGTGGATGAAGAAAGATGTTGACCTCATCGAACAGGTGCAACGGAGAGCAACGAAGAAGGTCGACGGTTTTTTTAGACTAAACCGTACCAAGACAGATTCAAAAGCTTGACTTATTTCCTCTTTCATACAGGCACTTACGGTGTAGCCTGCTCTGGACATTCCGGATTATCCGGAGCCATGCTTCCTCCCTTAGATAGGAGGATTTCTTCGAGTTTGCCTGCACAACTCATCTGCGTTGTCATCCTTACAAGGTCAATAGCGAACGCACACGATTGAACCTCACAAAGTATTTTTCAGCCAACGAGTGGTACGAGCTTGGAACTCGTTACCAAGTTAGACGGTTACCTCTAAGAGCATTTCTGATTTTAAAAGAAGGCTTGATTGCATAATATTTGAAAAAAGATGACTCTCAAAACATAATAACTTAAAAAAAATAATAAATTGTATATTTGAGGCCCAGAGAGCCCCGGCATTTCAAACTTAGTTTCGCGGTATAAATAAATACAAAGTGGATAATTGCTGCACTATGTGAGCAGCCATATTAACAGCAGAAATGAACAATATGGTAGGCATATCCGATTCAGAACGATTTGCCATTTTTCAAACAATAGTCAACAAGCTTTAACATAAACGGTGAACTAGAAAAGAAGCAGTAAAAGAACTCCTACGGTTAAATCGGAGGCGGAGTTCAGCGAGCCGCCAATTTAAAAAATAGGAGAAAAAAACTGCTTCACTAAAAAAATTAATAGCTAGATGCAATGGGATAGTGCTGTGATGTTGCTGACAACGTATGAGGGTTCGGAACGCTCCTTGTCGTGTGAGAGATAACATAGCAGTCAGAGCTACTGTTTGAAACCACCAGTGGAGGTAAGAGAGGACGAACTCATCGTGGACACCAGGGTCAAAACGAAGAGGGGACAGTAGAGGTCATGAGATCATCATCGAGATGCGATCTTAACGACTGCGTAGTCCATCAATCAAAGAGGCAAAACCATCAGAACCCGCCTTGATCCTCAACTGAACCTGGAGACCATCGTCGGGGTTACAAAAGCCGAGGAAAGTACCAAGGTTGTCAAGACTTGGCGATGGAAAATGCGTCAATGAACTTAAGTCCTCAGCATCTTAAGATCCAGAATTGAATTCTGATGATGGTAAGTATCCAAAGAAACCGTAGCATTTTATACTGTGGACCACCGAATGTGTACGTCCGAATGACGTCATCGTTTGGATGACTGGTGATATAAGGAGACATCATAGTTCATGGGTGACCCGAAGTAGCGAAAATATAGTTTCAAGAGGTCATTTAAATTCCCGATGGTCCTTTCTCCGAGTCATGGTGAAAGCTACTAGGAAAAGATGAGGAAAATAAAAGGTTAATAGAATCAGTGTTAAGATAAATGTGCAGTCTTCGCTTGAAGGTAGTTGGACTAGTTAACGACCTTATTTCAATTGGCAAGTTATTCCAAAGAAAACTATACCTAGAAGCAAAGAAGAGAGAGCGTTTACACGTGGAGGATGCAGGGGGAGGTATAATTAGTGCAGATTTTCTTAGGTTAAAAGGAAGAAAAACGGGGTAATGACAACAAGCTTGGGGGGAGTTGAGCTATTATTTAGGCGGAAAAGGAAACAAAAGCCTGCTTCCAGTCTCCTGACACGAAGAAATTTTATCTTCGTTAGCTGGCGTCTTGTTGACTAGGAAGTAGTTGAAAGAGTCGGAAACAGGAGTTTTTTGTGAAATATCTTTGGACATTTTCCATTTTTAAACGGCTTGATTGGTCAATTAAACCGAAAAATGACAGCGAAATTCAAGAAAGGGAAGTACAAACATACGATAAAGTTTTAATTTACCTTCACAAAGGTAGAAAGTATAAGAAATAAAACCTCAAATCTGAGCAGCTTTGGCCGATATTCTATCGGCATGAGGTGAAAGATCTACATTATTGGTGTGGCTTAAGCCCAAGTCATTGATGGAGAAACAATTAATCATAGGGCAACCTTCAAAATTAAGAGGTTGCGGCAGCCTTACAGGCCCAGAACTCATGAAGTGACACTTAGAATTTGAGAACTCCATTAGCCATGTGGAACTCCACGCCGAAGAGCGTCTAAGTCCGAATGAATTTGTTCTAGGCATCGTTCGGTCATAGAATTAGAGAAAGAATACACACATTTGCGGTCATCAGCATAAATAAAAGATTGAGAATGTTTAACTATCGATGAAATATCATTTATATAAAGTAAGAACAACAAAGGACCTAATAAGGTACCTTGAAGGACACTGCTAACAATCGAGGTAGCACTTGAATATAATGGCCCAACTAACACTTATTCTTTTCGATCATTTAGGCATGATCTTATAAAGTCAGTAAGGGGACTACGTAATCCTTTAGCTTCAGCAATCTTAAAGTTAAAGCAGCATGAGTAAAGGAAATGAAATGCAACGTCTAGAGGACTTTTTCTCTTAGGGACATTTTTTAAAAGAAAATTGAAACTTCTCTTTTGTCAGTGAATTGACTCAGTACTATCCATGTTTAAAAAAGATTCTAGTTTCTCGCATTGTTGAGAATTGAGTAAAGACAAATTTTCCTCAAAAAAAGCACCCAGGATCGTGAAGAGAGAACCATATTCATACATAAAGGTATTAAAGTTTTCCAGGGAGTCAAGTTCTAATTTTTTCATGCTTACGGTGGGTTGCTCGAGTAGAAGTTTTACGCTAAGAGGACATTTGCTGCTATGCATTGATTGGGGTTTCATATTGATTTTAAAATCTTAGTATTTTTCAAATCGATAATACGAAGGGCAAATTGTCACTAGTGACGTTTTGTGGAATAAAAGAGGTTTTATTTGAAATATGTGTTTTAAGCAAAGCACTGGTAGCAAAAATCTGCTAGGCAATAAGTTTTAAATGAAAATATAATAAGCAAAGAGTATATGCAGGATGAAAGATTATATCAACTGTTACCACAGCTTCTGCAAATTCTTTTTTTCTGGAAATAAGGTATAATTACAAAATTTCAACTATATTTTTAGAATTAAACTTTAGATTCCGTCCTTTTGACGTAAATCTGCGAGAACTTTAATGAGGCTATGTAGGGTTAAAAAAATTAAACCGTATATTTCTCCCCTTTGTCAATTACCATAACTGCAGATGTGTGAAGTTGATAACGAGTTGGAAATACAAAAAACTGTCAATAATTAAGCTAATATTTTCCCAAAATGATACGAAGAAATCGGTTTAAAATTCGAGAATTCACTTATCTTTGAATTTTAACCAACCGCCTTCGACCTTGACCTTGATGACTGGTTGATGAGATGTCAACTCTCACGTCCACTCTCGCTCCCCTCCGGGTTTGCATGTGAACTTGCCCCCTGTGTGCCCTTTCTTAAAGTCGTCGAACTAACTTGGTGGAATGTGTTTATAGCCTCAACCTATTCTCAAATCAAACTACTCTGCTGTTCCATATAATTAATGAAACAGTTTTTTCTCATGAGGACCCACTGAACTTTGGCCCACTTTACTTTTAGGCGTTTTTTACTGTCTCGTTTTTAACTTAAAATTGTTAATTATTGCGTTAGAAGGATATATCGCCGATGAATTTGAAAATCTGCTTAGTATCTGTCATTAATGATTGTGAATTCTCCTTTCAATCTGGCTTCTCACACTGAACACCAAAGTGCACATGCTCATTATTTATCCTCGGCTATTTCATTCTTTTGATAGTGTTCCAGGTTGAAGAAGCCGATCTTATGAACACCAAAGAACCTCGTACGAGCTCCACGCTTAGATTGTCCATCGGTCGCTTAGCTGCATGCAATACCCAGCGCCCTCTCTGTCTTCCCCTTCCCCTAGAATGGCTCTAACAAACACTCACTACCACCGAACACAATGGTTCCTATCATCCTTCCCCTATGCACACCTCTCACATAACAGACACATAACACACACACATAACACACATCGACAGTTCGACCGTCGTAGTCCGATGATGTCCACCGTATGCTCCATGGGAAAGTGGAGCAGGGACACTGACTTGCGCGTGAGTTAGTTTAAAGTGAAAGTAGACTTGCGCTGCATCTACCGCACTCTCGTCTTCTCCCCCACCTGAGCCCGGTGTCAAGACAGAGTCAAGAAGACCGGAGGCGGGAGAGGACGCAGGTGGCTGGCGCGGCTGGGTCCCATAAGTCCTTGCCGCCCCTAGGCGTGCCACCACACCTCCATGTTCGGCATTTGTTATGGGAGCGCAACCCGAATAACGCATGCCGTGCCCTGATGTGGCCCCCGTGTTGGTCCAACGCATCTACCACGTGGCCCGTTTAGGGGGCACGACATAACACACAACACATAACACACGCACACACACATGACATTTCGACCGCCGATTACGACGAGGTCCACCGAATTATCCACTGAAGGGTGGTGCAGGGATGGTGACTTGCACGTGAATTAGTTTTAAGTGAAAGTAGTCTTGCGCTGCAGCTACCGCAATCTCTCCTCGTCCACCACCTGAACCCAAGGTCATGACTTAAGTCAAGAAGACCGGAGATGTGAGAGGGCGCAGGCGGCTGGCGCGGCCGGAGCCACCACTGGGTGTACCACCACACCTGGCTTGGATCCAACGAAGTGGGAATGCCGTCCCGTTGTCAGTGACGCGCGCCGTGATCTCATCACGAAGCTGACTCACCATGTGCGTGAACTGCTCAGGACCGCCGAATTTCTGCAAGACATTCCAAAGTCCGTCACGATGCACTGTGTCACAGGCTTTCGTTAGATGCATGAAGTTAGTGTATAGGTGAGTTCGCATCTCCTGGCACTTTTGTTGTAGCTCGCGGGTGGCAAAGATCATGTCGGTTGTTCCACGGTGTCGGCGGAAGCCACATTGACCTTTCTGGAACAGGCCCTCCTCAAGGTAAACGTTCAGACGATTGAGCAGGATACGGGCAAATATCTTCCCGGTGATTTTGAACAACGAGATGCCTCCGTGATTATCACAGAGTTATCGGTTCCCCTTCCGCTTGTAGATATGGACGATGGCCACGCCTTTGAAATCATGAGGAACTTGACCTTGGTGCCACATCTCCTGGAAGAGTGTTGTGAATTCTGCTATCAGCCGGGGCCCATTGGGCCAGTAGACGTCCGGTGGGATTGCATTGGATCCCGGTGCTTTACCGACAGAAATCTGCTGCATGGCACGGATGGTTACTGGTAGGGAAGGCGCGCAGATCCAGGTCATTGTTCGTGTCCACTTGTTTTATGTGTAGGTGAATCTTGGAGCCATCTCTTAATTTCTGACTTTTTTCTTATTATAGATGAGTTTAAATTCTACCACCAAGGCTGCATTAGAAGCGTGGTGGTGCTTGTCTTCTCTATATTCAAGCTAAATTTAAGCATTTTCCGTTCTATCTAGATGCCACGTTATTCTGCGGTAATAACTGCTTTGCATCAGCTATCCTGTTGCCAAAAAAGCGATTCTCATAGTAAAGACCTGATTTCCACAACTTAAATTGCTTCAATCTTAGTTGATTTTAAGCAGGATATCTTTAAAAGTGACCATGCATAAATTCCCTTTTTCCTTCCACTTGTCTTTTCGAAAAAGGGTTAATATCATTCGTACCTATCATGCTTTTCACCTCGCAAATATATGCCTAATTAACAAATGTTTTGACGCACTGGACTGTCTTTTAAAGTAATATCCTGGAATTTGTGTCAACTAAAATTGCTAAGCCCTACGCTTCGGAATTGAACATTTCTCACTTTCGTTCGCCAAGACAAAAGAAACTAAGAAAACAGTCAAAAGATCAATCTACTTGTTTCTTATCTATGCATCTAAGGATCGCAGAGATTTTCGAATGAGCACACTCAATGGGCTTAACTCTGCAAAATCAAATGCTCTGCTATTACGTTTTCGGTCCTCCTTTAAACGAAATTATGCAATCCATCCATTAATAAATAAAGACAAAACTCTCTTCAAGAAGACTTTGACAAATTTCAAAGGTTAAGTGTTATCTTAACAAAACATTTTAAGACGGACTTTGAACTGGTTCCATCATTTCAGCCAGACTCAATCAATATTATCAGGATCATTGATTTATCCTTAGAATTAATTCATTAGCACATAATCCGTCTAAAAGCCTTGCCTGGTTCCTAAAGCAATATATTATCACTTTATCTTTTAAACAGATTCTTTCCTGACTCAGGGAAGACATCTGTTATTCGTCCTCCTTTAAGTCCGTATCTAGATCGGACGTAATTATTAAAGTTAAAATGTTCAAAAACTCCGGCTCTAGCAAAACGTCTTAGAAAATATTTTAAATCAAATACTCTAATTTTGTATAAAAATAAGATTCCAAGTGACATACGGCATATTTTTCTTCCTAAATCTGAGGCGGTTCACTTGATATTACATTGATTTCTTAATATGTTTGCATTATCCTCTTCAGAGTCAATATTCGCAGCGACTCGTCGTCCCTTCCTCTTATCAACCATGATTGTCAACTGTTTAAAACCCTGATGTGTTCATCCGTTTTTGGAACCCTGAGGATGGTCTCCACAGCCTCTGTTGATTATTGTAGCGGGTTCTGCTTTTTCACCACCTTATCGGTTGACTATGCAGTCAGCAAGGTCGCATCTCGTTGATTATCTCATGACCTCTACTGTTTCGTCTTTCTTTTTGACCATGTTTTCTACTATGACCTCATCCAGTCTCACCTGCCTGATGGTTGCTAACAGTAGCTCTGGCTCTTATATTATCTGTCGCACTACAAGAAACGTTCAAAACTCTCACATCTTGTTATCAACAGCGCATTTCTATCTCTCTGCACCCTACAAAAACTTTCGACTACTGCTTTTAGTTGTTTTGGGAGGAAGTTTTGTATCGTATAGTTTTTCTTTCTACAAAATGGAAGCTTGCTCAACTTTTCCCTCCAATGTCATCGAGCAAGTGTTTTTCGCTGCTTCGTTACAAGTTCACCAAATATTCCATAGATTGTTGAATATTGTCTTAAATATCATAAATCGTTGTGAATGGGATGTGACCACTGTGCTAATAATTTCTGGTTTTCATAGGGTTGCTCTCACAAAGCAGCAATTATTCACTTTGTATTTGGTTTTACCTTGTTTTTATGGTTGTAATGATGGGACTTACTGCACCTTAAATTTGAAGATTATATATTCGTAAGCTCCCATGGACTAAACGTAGCGCTTTACTCTGGAGTAAGCACGTTTTGAGCGTAAGAAATACCCACATTTTTAAGGGTTAAATAAAAGTATAGGCGGTCGTTTATTTACCATTTATTCTAGAAGAAATATAAAAAGCCGTGAAGTTCAAATGAAATTGAAAAATTGTAATGGTTTGGTATTCTGTTGACATGATCGTAGACTGACGTTGTTGGTGTCTGAAAAAGGGAAGAAATACAAAGTAAAACTACGTATGCCTGAATACTCATCAACTGACATGGTTGTGTGCAACTGCAATATGAACAGGCGTAACAAAGATAAAATCGCAATTATAGGCATGGCTCATTAGATTGTATGCAAACAAAGCTAATCGCACTATTGAGCTTAAATTGAACTAACAGGAATGGCTCTACCAATAAAAGCTGAAAGTTCTATTAATTAAAAATTTATAAGCGATAATAAGCTAGACTGTGCCAGTTGTCAGTCAAGAGAGCCAGCTGTTGAAGATTCAAAATATCGTGTTCGTTCGTTATACACAGCCTGCGCATCTACACGCTCGTATTTCGCTTGCGGCTTCTATTCATTGCTGATCTCCGTTGACTATCGAGGTTGTTTGGTTGTTTGTCAGCCATACTTGGTGCCCGGCTGAACCTCTCATCGCACCTTTTTAATATTCCTCCACAGCCTAAGTGTGTTGTTCATATTACGTAGAATTAAATAAATGGCATTATAGCACGGTAAGGAACCCGCATATTAGGAAACACAACGCAGTTTTGATAAAAATATGTAAATTTACTTATTTAACTTACCCTATTTTACGGTCTTCTTATTTTTCTCTAAAAAACGATGATTACAAGCAACAGTTAATGGCTGCTCAATTTACTAGAAGAAACAAAAGTTGCAAGAGGTACTGCATGCCAATTTAAAGAGAAATATGAGTGAAATTTGCTCAAGGGCTTTTAAAAAACATCTTCTTTTACGTAGCATATTACTTAGCTTAAGTGGCTTGTGGGCAGGGCTAACCTGATAAGAAATAACGCTTGGTTATTTTAAATTTGCAGAAACTGATACAGGCAAGTGAATTATCAACAATCTTAACATTATCCCTCTCCCCGGAAATGGAGAGTTTGGAGCTGAGCCACCCGCTCCGTTGAGGTATCGTCAAATCGAGGACGCAAGTAAGCAAGAAACGGTTCACCTTAATTTTAGCAAATAACAATCGAGTGCTGGGTAATTTTTACCAGGTGCTTTGCAAGGACACGGCGGTTTCGTTGTATGACAGGGACACGGCGTGGTGGTAGTCTGGCACGGACACGGCGGTTTCGTTGTATGACAGGGACACGGCGTGGTGGTAGTCTGGCACGGACACGGCGTGGTGGTAGTCTGGCATGGACATGGCGTCGTGGTAGTTTGGCACGGACACGGCGTCGTGGTAGTCTGGCAAGGGCATGGCGTGGTCGTTGTCCCACAAGGATCAGCAGTGGTTTTATCTGCGGTATCTATCGTTGTTGCGGTGTTTAAAGAGGAGGGCATTTCAAAAAGTGTTGCTTGATCAAAATCATAAAAGGATAGTGAACTATAGAGTTTTATAAGTTAAGTTGCACTGTTTGTGACTATGACGTTACAATCTGTAAAATAGAATAAATTCTCACTAACTTGCATCAAAGTGAGGAAGAAGAAATAACATGACAAGGTGATAACTTAGAAGCGACTCCAAAAGAAAACGATTTGTATTTAAATGAAACATTGGGATATTGGTTGAACACAATAAAAATGAATAAAATTTGAAAAACATGAAAAAAGAGGAAAGATATGGAAAATTATATGCTATTGGCAAATTTTATGATAAAGGGTTGAGATAAAGGAAACAGATAAGACAGAGAAACAAGGGAGAAAGAGGAAAACAACAAAATGAAAATAAAAAACAGAAGTCCGGAAGATAGAACAAAATTGAACCAAAACAAATGATACTCGATTATGTCATGCTTCTAAGGCCAAGGTCATTTAAACAGTAAATATTATGCCAATTAGAAAATATCTTTATGAAAAAAACAAAAAATGACAGGCTTCCTTAAAATTTCTGCCAAAATGAAAAAAACATAAATCCCGAGGAATATAGGGGGACTGGCAATAAAAAGACATATTAACGGAGATGAACATATTAACAGAGAAAATCAGATTGGTTAACGGCTATCTTAATTAGCGAAGACAGTGTATTGTAAATTGTGCATGTTTAAGCTAATTAAAATCACATTAAAACATTTTCTAAACTATACACAACGAAATTCATTTAAATAACTGTTTTATGGTTGCCGCAGTAGTACTGGTGTGGACAAGGCTGCAGTTATGGGAATAAGGCTGCTGTATGTTTGCAATTACGTTCAAACCAACTCGATGCGATTCACCTACTACTGGTGTTGAGATTTCCTCTGACCATTCTGAAATTATGTCACGGATATCATAAAGTAGGCGAGAGGAGAAATGTTCATGCATACTTGGGCTTTCCTGTATGCTAAAAAGAGGAATGCATGATACTGCATTTTCCGTTAATGAATATTTGTTCAGAGGATGCATCTGAAGACCCATTTCAGCTCAGCGTAAGGGAACATAAATGTCAACGTTTGACAGTTATATGGTGATCATGAAGACCTGAGCGTTAATTATCTTTCCGACCGTAAAGTCTCATGGTCCCTTACAATTCTAGACAGAGTGAAAGTTTATTTCATAAGACAGTGTTCACCCAATGTTCTTTCATATGCCTTGCAGAATGCACAAGCTAATGTCCAAGTTGCAGAGACAGTCCGAAACATATAGTATATTGTAGAGCAGTCGTCTGATGGAGACAGAATAAGAACTGATGAAGAAGCTTATGTTACCCAGAAATACAATATCAGTTTACCGCAAGCCCTGCATGCTTATTGTATAACGTAGGTATTGCATGTTTCATTTTCAAACCAGGCTGTATCGATCAGAATTCACTATCTGTTGTGTGGTTGTGGCTGCTGAGAATAAAAATGGTGTACAAACTTGATTCAGGCAATTTGCATGCTACTGGTATGGGAATTTTCTCTTGCATTTCTGAAATCGTTCGAAGGATACATGGAAAGTAGCGCATGTATACTTTCGTAAAACGCATCCTAAGGAATAAGGCGTCTGCTGTTTTCAGCTGAAAATGGGCATGATAATATTTTAGTTCGTAAACCAGCGTTCACCCTTCGAATACGCAAGTGGGACGTCAGATATTCTAGTTAAAACAATATCAGATGTTCGCATGAAAGGCACCTGTGGTTTTATAGTTATAACATTTTCTAGATCCTTTTCAATGCATGCAAATTGGACGGCATACAAATGACTTTTGTGTGAATGAGAAGGTGATGCTGGTGTGGGCAATGCTGAATTCAGAAAAATCATGATGCTGGATATTTGAAATTGAGGACAAAACTATTTCATTGGAGTCGCCTTCTTCCAGCATGAAGATTTCCGCTGGCATTTCTAAATTTTGACTGGGATACAGGAAAGCAGGTGAGGAGTTTGACTGGAGATGTGTTGTTCTCGGCAAGAGAGAAGCATTTATTTTTACAAATGGGATGAATGCAAAAGGCTGCCTTTCCCGTTTTTTAATATGCGCAAAGCAAATGAAACAGATGATCGAATTTATACAAACATATGGCAACGTGATCCGCGGTGCCCGTAGATTATATCGCGCGCATGAAGATCTGCGTATAAGGCCTCATCATCAACATATCGCCTGCTGGTTCCGTATTGTTTGAACGCCAGTATGCAAACTTTGAATACGCAATGTAGCTTGCGGAGAATTTGACTAACTCAGACATAAATAGGCCCCATTTCTACGTCAGAGATTTCTCGGCAAGCTTTTTCAGATATTTGCCTGGTGTAAAAAAGTATTTCAAAGTGAAAGTATTTTTTGTTTCATTTTCCAAATAGGCAAATCCATTTGTAATCAAATGGTGGTTGTACGGTTGCCACGATGGTGCTTTTTGGGACAATGCTGCAGTTATGAAACTTAGGATGCTGTATATTTGAAATAGCTAACGGACCGGTTTCAGGTGATTGGTGTTCTCCTGACGTGGAGATTCCATCTGGCTTTTATAAAACTTTTGACAATGATACAGGAAATGAGACAAGGTGTATGATTAATCATGCCAAGAAGAACACGTCTCCAATTGAAGACTTGTTGTTATTGGCATGATCAAGCGATAAGAGAAACATTTATTCATACAAGTTATTTGATATTTGCTAAAGGGATAAATGCGAAATGCTGTCCTTCCCGGTTGTGAGTATGTGCACAGCGGAAGTAGCCGATGATCCAATTTATATCAAGGTATGGGAATATAGACCGCAGCGCTCATACGGCACGCATGGAGTCAGCGTGGTACTCGTCCATAAGAAAACACAGGCTGCTAGTTCAGTTTGACTGTGGTCACTTTTAAAGAATAATTAGTTCATCTGCGTTCGAACTTCAAAAATGCATTTTAGCTTGCAGTTAATATTTCTGAGCAAGACAGAATGAGGCCAGAATTGGACATCAGAGATTCCCATGAAAACCATTTCAGATCTTTGCATGATCTGCGTACGTATTGTATAGTAAGATAATTTCCTGTTTTATTTTCAATATAGGCATAGTGATCAGCATTAAAATGACTTTTGTGCATACGACATTGGGGCTGGAGTGGATTATGCGGTATTAAGACAAATTAGCCACTGTATAGGTGAAATAAAGAACAAACCTGTTTCAGTTGATTCGCCTTCTCCTGGCGTGGACATTTCCTCTGGA